>ML819855.1:20592-32119 GCA_009831015.1 Picea engelmannii | reverse complement strand
TGTATTGGTGTAACTCTTATACTATTGTTCATTGCTCATTGGATATAATTGAATGGTTTAAGTATAAGTTGGAAAAGGTTTTTAAATTGTACTTGATACTGATTCACCCCCCTCTCAGTATCAACACTAAACTCATATATAATCATGAAGATAGTCTTAATGTAAGGTTGTGGGAAAGAAAAATATGGTGGAAAGTGAAGTAAAAGATTGGTAAAAGAATGAAATTTTGGCAACCCAACAAGTACAAAAAAGTATTCCATAGAATATAGATTTTATAAATATTTATTAAAATATTGTACATCATCATTTAGTTTTAGCCAACCTCTTCTTCTTAGGTCTAAATTTCCTAAGAATTTCATCAATATTCTCTGTCTTTGTTCTCTGAGTGCTCTTCAAAATTTGATTGTGATTGCGTCCTCTCATGCAGAGCACACCTAGTCACGAGGTAATCACAGGGTAATGGAGGCAACTGTGATGAGGCATCACCTACAAAAGAAAAAAATATAAAATTTAGATGGTCAATTTTTAAATATCATTGAACTAGTTCAGTAATATTAAAAAAAAAACTGCAATGCCATTATTTACCTAGTGCATTGGTCGGCACTGTTGGAATGGTTTCCCTCGCATGCTCCTCTTCAACTGTACGACGCTCAAGTACAAAATTATATTCCATTATGACCACAAACTTTATAAGGACAATCATAAATGTATAAGAAAAAAAAATTAGAAGTACAAAATGTATAACTATGAAATTATTATGTATATGATTAAAATATAGTTATATTACCGTCATGTGCCTCGGTCGTAGCAACATCTTGGGGTTGCACCCCAGTGGAATGAGACTGCATAGGAGAACCATCTTCTGGTTGCAAATTGTTATCAACGCAATGCTCTCCAATACTAGTGGGTTGGTTGACAATGTTGCTCCCCTGATTAAAACAAAGTTTTAACACATTAAATTTATCGATGATATCAAACATGATTGTATTATATTAATAATAAAGGTTAATGTGGATTGAATTTATTTACCTTATCCTACAAAGTAGTTCTTGGTAACTGCCCCAATCTTTTCTACTGTTCAACTACAACTTTATAGTTGTACTTGTAACCAAGATGGAGGTCTTCCTCCATGGTTTTAATACTGAACTCATCACCCTGCATTGCATAAGAGTATGTATTTTTAATTTTATTGGTTGCAATTACCTAAAATTTTGAAGGAGATGCAAATACGATATTTGGGTACTTACAATTCATGACTACAACTTCAAGTAATTGCCCTGGCCTAGCCTATGCTAGTCACATATGGAAAGCCTTTATTTTGTTTCCTTTGACGTGTCATTCAACCTATCATCAAAAGTTTCAAGTATGTTAATATATAACACACTTTTATTTACATCTAAAAAAATTGATGGTATTGAATTGACATTGTAATTTACCTTCTAGGACCATAGGGTGTTTTCCCTTCATTTGTCAATTTCTTCTCTTTTGTTCCCTCAATGAGGACCTTCCACTCCCTCTATGGAATCATCAGAGGATGCTTGTACCTATTGGTTTGTTTCAAGTTCTTCCTATACATTTCTCGCGTATATTTCAAATATTGGCCAACTGCGGTGATGGCCAAGGTCTTATTAAATGTGTCTACACCAAAAAGGCTTTCAAGATAATCCATCAATTCTTTTTTAGGTTAGAATTCTAGGAATTCCACCTCTCCCATATGGTGGGCCCAAAAATCAGCAATGCCTTATTCTCCAAGGACCTATAAAAATCGTTGTTACCGACACAAAAAATATTATATCATTATTAATTTAAAAATAATAATTTAGATGATATATATTTGTCTACATAGAGAACATGAAACAATTAAAATTTTAAAAATTACCCGGGACTTCAACTTTCTTTAATGGAATCCCTTCCTTGTTGACCATAAATGTTCCCTTAAGGGTCCTTGTGTGGTCACACAAGGACCCTTAAGGGAACATTTATGGTCAACAAGGAAGGGCTTCCATTAAATCAAGTTGAAGTCCCGGGTAATTTTTAAAATTTTAATTGTTTCATGTTCTCTATGTAGACAAATATATATCATCTAAATTATTATTTTTAAATTAATAATGATATAATATTTTTTGTGTAGGAAACAACGAATTTTATAGTTGATCAAATCATCAGTCTCATCTCTGTCACCACCTCTAGAGCCTACCTGTGTGGCCACTTCCTTGGTGTGAATGTCATGGCTCCCACCTAATGGTGTGGAAGGTGGAGATCTGAATATCTGCGTCCTGGAAGGTGGCATCTGGGTAGCGCCACTACTACCGACACCATGCATGTCAGGGTCAACAGAATCCAAAAATATCTATATAAGAAAGAAAACATTTTTTCGTTTAGATAATGTAAAAGTTAAAAATCAAGCTTTCATAATTGATCTTATGACATAAAAATAAAACCACTTGAAATTGTGGTTATTACATTATATGTCTTAAGCCTTGTCATAACTTCTCTAATCCTTTCTTCGACCTTAGGAGTTTGATCTAGAATATCTAACAAGTGAGATAGTTCTTTGTTTTCTTTATTGATATTTTTTTTAAAACAATAGGGTCGAGGGATTCATACAAATCCATTTCACCGAGCGAATCATCATCAACATCATGACCCACCGACTACATATTCAAAAAAATAAATGATAATTCAATTATGTAAACAAATAAAATAATTGATCGCCACAGAAATAAAATGCACATTAAATGCAATTCCAAAATTGTTGTTCATTTACATGTTCTGAGGCTGCTTTTGATTTACCACAATCAACCTGCCACATTACAGTAAAATTAGAACTGTGATCATTATCATGAGAAATAAATTCAAATGTATGAGAAATCCTCCCTCTTTATTGACATCTAAGGAGGAATGTTATTGTTGATAACAAAAATAGGCCACATTGAGTAAACAAACCGAAGCTCTTCAAATGGATTAACACCGTAAAGAACATAATGGAAATCATAAAATATAAGATTCATTTCTTACAGGTTGGGTAAATTAGTATACGTACCACCCCCATAATAGCAATGTTTGTATCTATTCGATTTAAATTGTAATCAATCAATAACTCTTCCCTTGCAACTATTGATTTTATTTCACATACGAATACACGATTTCCTTCACGCCCCTCAAATACGCAATTGGGTCACTTATTTGTGGTCACGGGTCGTGTACTGTTTATAAACCTTGCAATATTCCCCACCTATGTTGGCCTTCCATCAATATATATAGTTTCTCCTTTATTTTGATCATTATCTTTTAGCTATATATAATTTGCAACTAAGCCATATCTCCACATATTTTTTGTATATTGGACTATTTGTATCCAATCTTTGTAGATATAATAGGGTCTGACATCCTCCATCAATTCATTTAATCCGTTGTAACAAACATTTATGCCATCCATGGAAAATAGCCCCAAACCATGTAATGGTGATGGAGGAATCTGGTATATCCTTTCGTTTACACAAAAATAAGTGTTTATTTCAGGAAGATCCTTCGGTACCCATTGTTTCACTATATGTTTGTACCTCAAGGGAACCTCAATGTCATCTATGCTCTCATAATCATAAGAACATGATACCCCTTTCACAAGCAAAAAATTCCATGCGTCTATGGAATTTTCTTTTGATCTTCTCACCTCTAGTTGATCTCTGCCTGTTAGACCTACTAGATGTCTTACTTTCCTCTATTCTACTTGAACTTCCCTCACTCAATGAAGATATATCTGACAAATACATATTTTCTTATACGTCCTATAACACCATCAATGAGAGAAAGTGACTTTCATACCTAGTTTATGCATGATAAGATTTCCCTAGAATGTTGAAACTTGTAGCATAAGATTGATATCTTTTCTCTTGAATTGACTAGTGGATTAGGGTTGTTAAGAAGTGAAATATCATCTATTGTTGCTATTTTTTTATTATATTTCATATCATCCCTAAGTATATAAATTCTCGAGGACTATATCTGGGAAACTCTAGGAAAGTGGTAAAATTTCTGAAGTTCAAGACACTAAGTTTCTGATTTAGAATTTCAACAAAATTTTTAATTGAACTTTTTACACAAAAAAATGTTTTCTAGAGTCAATTAAACAAACAAAAAATTTCTACTAGAACCCAACAAGATAATGGTGGTGTTGTACTGATGCCAATGTGGCATCATCAGGTATAGTTTCAGGTGGTATAGCAATGTGTCTACACAACTAAGTTTTGGAGGTGAATTTTGATTTCTTGGGATTGGTTAAATTATTCCATTGGTGCTTGGCATTTATTTGATGAGAAAAACTAGTGAATTTATTTTATGTATTGTTTAACCCTAGTAAGAAGTCCAATGTTCACAATTTCAATGTCCAGAAGCAATGTATGATTACCAAATTCTAATGCAATGGATTGTTACGATTGGTCACGGGAAAGGGTAGGAGAAAATCTGATGATGAGAATGGGAAAGAAGTATTTCACTCAAATAATAGAGAGGTTATGATCTTAATAAATTTGTCCATAACAAATGATAAGTTGCTACAGGTCCAAGATTTGGTAGTGATTACCTTGAAGAGTTTATCTTCTTTTGAAAATGTTGTTGAAACTTTAAATGTCACCAAGGAGATTAATAACATTACATTTAATTTGTGTAGACAATTATTAAAAAAGGACAAATTCAATAAATATTTTATAAGAAATAGAAAAGCATCCAAAAGTGCCTTTATAGTAAAGAGTAAGGAAAAAGGAAAGAAGAAACTAAAGGGGAAAAAGTCATCAATGGAAAACCTAAGGGTTCAAGGAAATATACTAAGAACTTGAAGTGTTTTTACAATGGGATAAAATCATATACTGCACACCATTCAAAGCTAGAGATAATTGGTCACTTCTCGATGAAATGTTGGGACCTATGGATGCCATTATCACCATATTGATCTTTGTGGTTTCTTTCTAGTGTAGCTAGCTAGTCACACCATGTACTTGGTACTCAAATTAAGAAGTTCAAGACACTAAGTTTCTAATTTAGAATTTTAGCAAAAATTTTACTTGAACTTTTTACACAAAAAATTGTTTTCTAGAGTCAATTAAACAAACAAATTTTTTTTGCTAGATCCCAACAAGATAATGGTGGTGTTGGATTGATGCCAATGTTGCATCATCAGGTATAGTGTCGGGTGGTATAGAAATGTGTTTACACAACTAATTTTTGGAGGTGAATTTTCATTTCTTGGGATTAGTTAAATTATTCCATTGGTGCTTGGCATTTATTTGTTGAGAAAAACTAGTGCATTTCTTGTATATATTTTTGAACCCTAGTAAGAATTCCAATGGTCACAATTTCAGTGTCTAGAAGCAACATATGATTACCAGATTCTAATGAAATGTATTGTTAGGATTGGTCACAGGAAAGGGTAGGAGAACCTCTTATGATGAGAATGGGAAATAAGTCTTTCACTCAAAGAATAGAGTGGTTATGATGTTAATAAAGTTTTCCATAACAAATGATAAGTTGCTACAAGTCCAAGATGCAGAGAATTATTTCATAGTTTGGACAAGGCTAAAGTAGATGAATGAAACTTCAACCAAAGGTTAGACATTTTTACCTTAAGAGTCTGCATTGTTTCTAATGAAGATGGAAGAGGGTGATTCAATCCCAAACAATTTGTTGAAATTGAAAAGGAATCCATGGTTGGTTGTTAACAATTGCCAAAGATGTAGATAAGATAAGATAATGTTATTAATGTCCAACAAATGACCACAAAAGTAGGTCAATGGGACTAAACGATACATCCACTATGAATACAATGTGGGAGCGTAGAAGAAACTCCTAGATAATGTTGAAATCTAGAAAGAGAAAGAAAAAGTATAGATTACAGAGGAGGAAGATTTGGTAGTGATTACCTTGAAGAGTTTATCTCCTTTTGAAAATTTTGTTGAAACTTTAAATGTCACCAAGGAGATTACTAACATTACATTTAAGTTGTGTAGACAATTATTTAAAAAGGACAGATTCAATAAATAGTTTATAAGCAATAGAAAAGCATCCAAAAGTGCCTTTATAGGAAAGAGTAAGGACAAAGAAAAGAAAAAACTAAAGGGAAACAAAATCATTGATGGAAAACCTAAGGGTTCAAGGAAATATACTAAGAAATTGAAGTGTTTTTACAATGGGATAAAATCACATATTGTACACCACTGAATTGGTACCATGCCAATCACTCCCTTCTTAGGACCTTTGATCTCAAAGTTAGAGATAATTGGTCACTTCCCGATGAAATGTTGGGACCTATGGATGCCATTATAACTATATTGATCTTTGTGGTTTCTTTCTAGTGTAGCTATCTAGTGACATCGTGTAAGGCTCTATGAGAGGAGGCTCATATTGGAAAACATTTTTTCTGATGCTTATTTTCTCTTCAATAAGTTCAAAGATTGCATTCTCATTTTGCTCCCATTTATAGGGTGATTCATCATTTCACACAATTAGAGATTCGTCGAGGAGGAATATATTCTTGAAAGAGAATTTGGGAGATGTTTTTAACCTCTTGAGTCTTCTAAACCCTCTGAATAAGGAGATTGATCATATATAGGAGGAGATTCAATCTTTGCAGCTACATCTTCTTCCTCTTCCTCATATTTTTGTTATTGTCCCTTTCATACCAATGATAGTTGCAAGCGTTGATGTCATAGATGTGAAGAAATGTGGGAAAATTCCTTGTGCAACTCATATAGAAGATGCATCTCCTTTTGGTACTCATCTCTTCTTATAAAATCCCCTTCTATTATGGCGCATATTAGCTAGTCTCTTATATTATTATCTTGCTCAATGAAATTTTGTTGCAACTATCTCAACTCTTTAGCCATACTTACCCAATATTCAAACAATGATAACTTCTTCCTCATAAAGTATATAATATATCGTTTCAAATCTCATAAGATGTAGTTTGCAATGGAAAAATTAAACCAGAGAAGTAAGCTGCTGAAAGCACAAAAATATAGTTGTGGTTGTCACGGGAATACCTAAAAATGGAATATTTTCAATCTTCGATATCTTTTTCATTAGACCTCCGATTTTGATGATTTTTTCTAAACCATGTATTCTTTTTAGTTGGAATGCACCTATAAATCCTAGAAATATGGATGGGGGCACTTGCACACCCAAGGGTTGGAATGCACCTATAAATCCTCAAATGCGTATGAATACATATCCATGTACTTGGTACTCAAATTAAGAAACAAAATTTGACAATATTGATAGTAGGGTGAATGAATTACAAGTGAGGAGGGGGGTCCCTTTCTAATATGAGTCTCATATTAACAAATCTCCTCTACCTTAGTTGTGAGTCATTAATGAATAGAATTAACATCACTCCACTAAATTAGTGATGACTTATGAGAAACTAACCACTCTTAACTTAGTGATGGGGCATTGATGAACTTGCAAACAAAATATTTCATGTACAAAATATGTTGTGCATAGATACACAATAAAATTTGTTTCTATAGTGAAGCAGGGAATATTTAGGACAACAACATGAATTCATTTTGGTTGGGGAGTAGAAAAATAAATGCAAAGAGCGATGAAGTCCAAATAAAAGAGGTGCAATCACAATAGACAGGTTGAACTCATTACATGCAAAAATTAATGGAAGCTAGTAGGAAACGATGAAACAATAATGCTCTATGTAATTTATAGAAGGTTAGCAAAAATGTTAGTCATTAAGCACACACAAATGTTTTCTCATTAATACTAGAACTCTTTGAAAGAAAAGATAAAACAAAAGGTTGAATTAATCTAAAATTACAGTTAAAATGCTCTATTCTTTAATCAATATTTTTTAATAGTCTATGAAATTGGATATGCATAAGAATTGTTCTATCAAGTTGTAACACTAATTAGCACAATGGTTCTACTTCATTACTAGTATCATGTTGGTATCACAATAACCTCATAATGATTATCATAGTGTTACTCTTTCGCACTTGTATTATCTAGCACACTCTAATTAATCTAGGAGCCAAGCATGCAAACAAACCTTCTCATAAAGAAGTGTTAGTTGGTGATGGAATCCAACATTGTCGGATCGATGCTCAAAGGGGCTGAGTTTTGGCGGGTGGGAAAGTTACGTTGATATCCTGATTAACAAACTAACTCCCTGGTGCAAGTTACTCACCGAGTAGTGGGAAACCCTCCAAGGAGTCCAAGTGAGTCTATCCAACATCGATCCCACGTACAACACCACCTTCACTGTGTTGTCACCTTGGGTAGGAAGTCTAAAAGATTATGGCCTCCATGGTACCACCTATTATACCAAAGCATAGGGGGGACAGTCGACAGTCGACATCAAGACCAAAAAAGCAGGGTTGATTACTCTGTTGGCCCCAATGCGACCTCGTGCTTGACCCTTGTGTTAGAAGGGCTTCCCAAAGTTAGTGATATAGCAACTGAATTTCACTCCCTAACTCAAAGATATATGTTTTTTTAGGAGCTTTGGAAATTTATTCTCACAATCCTATTCTAAATCTCTACACCTAAGCTAAGATGGGTTTGAAGAGCCCTAGAAAAGTTGCTAGATAAATTTTAATTAGCGCTTCATTTTATGTTGTTGTTACTCAAAGGAGTGGTCATGAAATTGATGGTGTTTCGACTCGACTCTTTAAACCATGCAAGAGGAAAATGAAATGCAAGAATTTCAACTTCAATGAAAATTAGATATGGGAAGGAGAAAGAGGTTTTAAGCAAAGAAATAATTTATTGATAGATTACTATGTGTGCACTTCTAATGAAAAAACGTATTAGCTAATTATCGAGATAAATGGAAGAAAAATGACCCAAATTTTAAAAATACCATGAAAATGTCACAGTTCACTTATACAACATTGAAAATAAAAATGTAATAAAGAAAAAATGATACAAATCCTTGTTTCATAATAGGAATGTCATATAAGAATTTCAATTTTTTATGTTCTCTGGAAATTCTTAACTTTGCCACGACATAAGAGGTGTAAACATGGTGATCTTTGTACCCAAGAAATCTATGTTCCTCCAAAACAAAGGTTAATCAAATTTCCTTAAGTATGGAAGGGATAGTGACAACAATTACCATGACAATGTAACATTCAAGCAAAGGTGAAAGAGAGAGGAGACAAGAGGTGAGAGGATACCACACTAGGTTTGAAATAGTGAAGGAAAGAGAGGTGAGAGTAAACAACTATTATGAGGGAGGGTGAAATTTTGGAAAGGAACCATTGAAGGAACTAATATTAATTGTAAGGTGACATGAGGCATGGTTGCTACAAAGAGAAAAAATGAAAAATTCGCACTATTTGCAAAATTACAAAATGAAGCAAATCCACCCTGAAAGAAAAGGAATCAAGAACTCTGGCAATAGAATAACACTAAACAATGGGGTGGTTGTAGGTGGATAAAGAGCACTAGTTCTTGTATGGATAGAAGCACTAGAGAAAGTTACAAATGAAATTATGGTTTGATATCTTTTTATTTTAGATTTTGCGAACATAGGTAATATTTTTTTAAACCGATATTTTATTACAAGTGTGTACACCACGCCATCAGTGAGCATGAATTTGGTGCACATCGATGCTATTACTAAGTTGTATTTTTGGTGCTACCATTGTGGATTTATAGAGAAAACAAGTAATAAATTTTAATTTATTTTTTCTAACCAATAAATATTTAAAATCTATTTTGTTGCGCTTATATTTTGATGCACTAGTGTGTTTGTAGATAAATGGAGCACCAATTTTTTTCGAAACCAATATCTTATTACCAATTCGTGCAACCTACATTGATCCAGGGGATTTATCAAAAATGCTCAAAAATCAAAGCGCTTGAAATTGCTCGAAAATGAATTCATTACATAGATCTCATCCTCACGATCCCAATGCAACTTGAATGGGCTCAAACAGAGTTTGTATGAGAGATATATCACGTTCTGTCTGTTTTCCTAAACTGGAAAAACAATGTAGATTGTATAGTCCGTACAGGCCATGTGGCAACTGACCGTACAACCATACTACTGATGTGGATTGGACATGTGCTAGAGTGTGCTGACATGGAAAGGTGAGTTGGTAGGTAGACGTGGACCAATCCTAGTCTGACATGTGGCATGTTTCGTGGCGAATGAAAGGGTGCCATGTGGCCCAGCCAGGGGCTGCCACATGGCACCCCCTTGTTGTGGTTTAAAATTTTTTGGAGTCCGTGGGGGTCGAACCTGGGACATGCGACAGGGAATATTTTTTGCACAGACCAGGCCACCAGCCCGCCTACCATGAGTCTTAACCTATACAGTTCCAAACTCTTATTAAAAGTTGAATGGTGGTTAATTCGGTGGGGGGTCTGGGCTAGGGATTGGCCCCAACCCTTGGACACATGACCCACACCATATGAACTTAGTGCAAGGTTCCAATGGTCACTTTGGTGGATGCATATTTCTAGGTCGGTGCTCGGCCACATGGTGCCATGCAACCACAACCTCTATCGGGAAAGGTATTAACGCCCTAACCATGCAACAAATTCGCTCGATTTTTGGAAGGCGCATGGTGCTAGGTTTAGGCATGGGAAAACACACAGATACATATTCATTCATAAAGAGGTGAATTTTGGCGAGCAAGTACAATAAGTTATTGGGAAAAACTTCTAGGAAGTGTATTTTTCTCAATTTTTGGACAAACCAGGTGCGGGAAGATCCCAACTAGGGATTTTTGGACATTTTGGATCCATTAAATCCATCTATTTTGCTTTATGAGCATTGTAAAGGACTTATTTTAACACTTTGAGCATATAATGAAAATGATCCATTGGAATCTGGACCAGGAGTTGTAGCCCAAGAGAGGGGTGAACTCCTTTATCATTTTGTTGTGTTATGTGTTTATTATGATGGTTGTTTATGATTGTTTATGTTGTTCGTTTTAAGTAAAAACTCGTTAAGTTTATGTGATTGCAATTTGATCCAATTTTTTAAGACACATACATATTCAACTTGCAAAATTTGTATACATAAAAAATTTTCATTTTCAGATCAAGTTGGTATCAGAGAAAAGGTTTTTGAAGGTTTGATTTTTTGCAAGTGTTTTGTTTTCTGATGCTTACAAGGTTGAAGCTCACAAGAGGATAACAGAAACTTGTAGAGACAAGTTATTAACTTTAAATAAGGAGAACCATACAATCACCTCAATATTTAAGGAGGAACCCACCAAGTATGGCTCATGAGGAGAGTCATAAAATTCCTACTTCAAAAGATGAAACTTTCAAAAAAAAAATTATGATATGATAGAAATGGTGAAAGTTTTATTTGAAGAAAGGAATGCAAGGTTGCAAGGTGAAAGCTCAAATCCTCTAAGAGGTAATGAATATAGTGGTGAAAAAACTTGAAAAGGAAAAGGAGGGTGTTAGAATACTTAGAATGTTGAACTTTTATTCTTTTGTTTCTACCTCTTAGGAATAAAATTTCACCAAAAAACTTAGGAAATTTCCTTTTAATTAAATAAAT
>ML819854.1:87097-104605 GCA_009831015.1 Picea engelmannii | reverse complement strand
GCCTCCTTCATAAATATCTATGATCGTTGTAACAAATGGCTCATGCCTCTGACCAAGGGGAAAAAGGAGCCCACACCAAGCACTTGTAATCAGTTGGAGCTAAGAACAAAAGTGTGGACCATCGAGATACAGAGACTTGATTAAAATAAAACAACATCCAGATTCCAACCTAGCACAACGAAACCCAATGCCAATGGCAGCGACAACACCAACACCAACAAGGGAGATCGTGTCTCTCAATGAGACTTCAATGGCGATTTAAAAGGATTTTCACCAAATCCGATCGATTTTTCACCAAAATAGATCGATTTTAATACCATATCTTCCCAATGTTAACAAGAAGATCTCAAACAAAAACAAATAGTTTGAGATAGATTTTAAGTATATCTAAAACAATTAAAGATCTTCACGAGAAATTTAAGAAATTTCCAAATTTGTAAGCAGATCTATCACAATTGTTTACAAAAAAAGAGCCATCTACTCGGATTGTAGTTGATCTATTTGTTAAACAAAGTAGATCATATCAGAAAAATAATCTCAAAAAAAAAATGAGAATTGGATCTGATACAAAAATTTTCAATGAGAAGCCAAAGTGGGCTGAACAACTTCTCAAAGATGTTCATTGAAATGAAATGAACAAAACATAAACTAGGGGATCTTAAACAAATTTTTCTCATGCTTCCATTGAATCTACTTTTTTTGCTGAAGCAACTGGACATAAAGAATACCGGGAAGCAATGATTAATCTTATCAAAATTTTCAAAAACACAAACTGTTGTATTCAAAATAACTTTTTCCTTATTGAATTAACAACATAAAAATACCTCGGTATCGTTGTCCTTGAATTTGAAGAGATACAGGATGATTTTGTGGAGACTTCCTTGATTCCTCAATCCATCACCAATTCACCATGGTTCTAATACCATGTTGACAAAGTGTCCTCAGACATGTAATTTTGGTAAATTATAAGGAAAAAGTGATTACAATCTAAAGTGAGAACTCATAATCTACTTCTTAACCTCACTTGAAGGAGCTAGTTTATATATATCAAATATACACTAAAATATAGGAGAAAAAACAATCACATAATCACATGAGTATCATAGGTGTCCTTTACATAGAAGTTAGGTGTTCTTATCCTAACCAACTAGAATAAACTAATTTCTAAAAACATTTATACTAGAAAACACTTAGACTAAAGAACTTTAGGATGATGAGACTAACATATTGGACATTGTAGACCCTCTTATTGCTCTATTTCCTCTGCAAATAGTCCCTTAGTAGATATTCCTCTCCACAACCACAACATTTCGAAGGTTCTCTCTTCGTGTTATCAGTCTTACTTGGAACTGCTCCAAATAGTTTATTTCCACTCTAGGATGGAAAATTTTGTTGATACACACTTTTGGTAGGAAGACTCATACCAGAGATCTTCCCATGGTTCTTAAATATTGAGTATTTAAACCCCTTCTTGAATCCCAAATTGTTTTTCTTTTTCCAGTCTTCATGGGGTTGTGTATTATTCTTTAATTTCTCATAGAAATACTTTGCTTTTCGAATAGTATCTTCTAAGGTCTTTGGCTCATCAAACTCAATTATGTCTCGGTGGGAAAGAGGTAATCCACTAATAAATCATTGCTTCTTTAATTTTTCATCCTTTATGTAGGGTACATACCTCATCATATCAAGGAAGTTTTTGATATACTCATCTATGGTGAGTTGTCCCAGCTTGAGTTCATAGAACGCCTTGATCTTCCCATCAAAGTAATTTTCTGATAGATAGTTTTTCTTGAAGTATTTCTCAAATTGTTTCCATGAAAATTACTTCTCATGGATTCATTTCACATTCCTAAGGTCCTCCCATCAAATAGAATCTTTCCCATTCAGGTTGAAAATGTCTATCTGAGCCTTTAAGTTTTCAGAGTAGTCATGGACTCTGAAGTACTTCTTCAAGTCGAGTAGCCAAACTTTGTCTTCTTCCCCCTTCTTAATATCTCCATTGAAGGTGGGTGGTTTGGATTTCTTGAACTCTTTAAGGTCACGACTCTTGGAATGTTTCCTCTTCTTTCCTCACGTCTGAGAATGGGAACTATTTTTTCCACTAGAAGATTCCTTGGAGTTGTCAGTGTCCTCAGAGGGATATTCAAGTAAGTGTCTCTTGGCTCCATGTTGGGCCTTCCTTAAGGTGATCCTCTTATTGTGGCCACTTTTTGGACCTTTATTTTGTATCTTGGGTTGACTTGGAGTTTTCTTAGTATGATTCATTTCCACATGACTGGTAGCTGGACCATGTTCTAGTTTCCTTTGTATAGCTGATAGACTTTTCAATAGGAATGCATTAATTTCAATCTACTTTTCCTACTCCTTTATCATCATTTCATTATCATCCTTATAAATATGTAATTCTTCCATGAGGTTTCTTATAATTGCGGCCAAATCTAGAGGGGTTTCCACTGCCCTCCTTTCGTTAGATTCTTCCTCTCTATTGTGGGAGCTCTCCCCCAACTCATGGTGTGTCAGCATTCCTTATGCTATATTTTTCTCATTGTTCACTGACTGCTTGAGTGCTGAAAAATCAGTTTTTGTTAGTTACTAATACACTAATTCATGAACAACACATATTATTTCAAAGTGAAGTTAGGTTCTTTATTTGGAAACATTAGCATCATACAATGTAGATTTCCAAAGCATCTATCAACATTAGAAGGTTTCACTCCTCTCTTCAATAGAGGTTCAAACAAGTTTCTTATAGAAGGGGGTAAGGTAGGGTATTACCCCATGAAGTTCTCTAATAATATTTTATGTGACTCATGCATGAGCCCAAGCAGGCCAAGTATTGTTTAAATTCTCTAATACCAATTTGTAACACAACCGACCCCTAAATACCCTTTCTAGGGATGGGGCTTCAATTTTTTTCTATCTCAAATTGTCTCTCTGAGGTATTCATCCTCTTCTACTCGTCCTTATCTTTTTAGCAATTATTACCGGCTCAAAATCAAATCCCTGGTTTGCAATATACAACCTCCTGAATTTATTCGGAAGTTATTAGTTGGAGTCTTCAGCGTTCGACGTTGAACGCACCTTTTCTTAAAACACTCATACTCCCCAAAGTCATGAAATCTCTCCATGTGGCCTTGGACATTCAGAAATCAACAATAAACTTTCTACGTTGAACACTGGCATTTGATGACTGACATTGGATGTCCCTTTTTTGGTGTTCGACATTCGACGTTGAGGTTAAGCGTTTGACATTCAAAGATCAGTGATCAATGTTGATCGTTTGAAGATTGACGATCGACGATGGAAATTGAATGTCTCTCCACTATACTACGCCCCAAATCTTCCGAAGTCCCAAACTCCTAGAGTTTCAATCGCATTACCAACCATGTTGGCCAAGTGGGCATGAACCAGAGGGTAACATGTGGCAAGGGACAAGGGTGACACATGTCCTCATTAGGGTGTGATACGTGTCATGTTCTGATAGGCATAAGGGGTCTATGAATCATTTATATCTTGGTGACACATGGCACCTTAGTTGCAAGCCCATGTCACTCTGGATGATGTCAATGTGCCATGTCAGCCCCAAACATACAACTTTATATCTTTTTTCAAATATCACGATCGAGGTCTTTCCACGTAGATCTGTAGATCCACAGCTCCTGTTACTTCACAAATATAGGCTTCAAATCTTACCAACTCCTCACATCGCAAATCCCCCAAAGAGACAAGTCTTTGGACTCTCGGATCTAGCGCCACATGTCCTCTACCTATCAACTATTGAGATTCACTTCATCGTTCCTGACTTTAGGAGTTTTCACACCTTGAAAACTCTTGGCCAAGTTCCTCCAGAGTACCAAGTCTTCGGACTATAGGATCTCTTTCCATGAATCCTCTCATTCAACGGGTCTAGTCCATTGGACAACATTTGATAGGGGACAAGAGTGGTCCATGTGTCACTCCATGATGCATTCTCGGTTGGTTGGGCAGTTAAGAGGGGTTCTCAACAGATTTCTTAGATCAACGGTTGAGAGGGATCCAAAAGGATCTGAGGATCGATGGTCCATGTCACTTCATAAGTTTGAAATTCGTGAGTTCGACGAGTATCTTCTAGCTTCCTCTCCAAATATCTGAATCCCTGAACCACTCCCGATCTATCGCCACGTGTACCTAGCATTCACGACCATAATTTACTTCGGCTTGCAAAGCTCCGGGGAAAATCGTGTGTCCCTATACCACTGAATACCCGAACTTCTGGATAACTATTGATATGTAGACACACATCCCTCTATTCTCAACGGTCCAAATTAACTTCATGACTCCAACATTCGAGAGTTTTGGCACTAGACCACCCCTATTCTTCTGAAGTGGGATTTCGTCGAACCACTTAATGCTACCTCTTCCTAAGTCTAATCTAACGGTTGAGAGAGATCTCCACTGGATTCTTAGATCTACAAACCTCATCAATTCAAGACTCCAGCCTTCAACTATTTTCGAGGATTATGGAGTTATAAGTCCCAAAGTCTCAAAGCCAAAGTAGCTTCGCTCCTTTTGGGCTTAGCGAGGGGTTTCCAACCATGGGTCATAGGGGATCATATCATATTTAGGATTGGGGCTACACTCAAATCTTAGTCAAGACTTGATTAAGGCCATGGGTATGATCCCTTGGTTACATGGGTGGAAGGTCTTAAGGAAACGCCCTTCTCCCATAGAGTTGAACTTGACATTCCCACTAAGGTAAACTCAAAAAGTCGATATGACTAAGATGTTTCAGTTAATCCTACCCCGACTCTCTTGCAGATTCACATCCCATAACTCTCTAGTGGCTAAACTGTGGTGAATCAAAGACCATGTAAATATAGTAGTTTATAGAAGAAAATGAGCATTTATAATAACTATTCAAACATTACAATACTTAACCATACACACATACATTCATTAATCGCATCCAATATATTACACATAGTATGGAAATACTTATTAGAACTAGAAAATGTGAAGCGGTTGTTGAAAGGGGTGTCTATTTCCTCCCAACCATAGGGAAAACCACTCCTAATGGATTTACCACTGGCCACCCCCTAGATAGACCATCTTTCTCTAAGAGAGATTCTTTCTCCTTTCTCCATGATAGTCAGGGACAAAGGTTACTCTCCTCCTCCCACAAGAAATTGGAAACCGGGTTTCTCTACTCCAAGCAAGGAGGTATGCATGATCACTTCCTCAATCACTGGTCAACCTCATTTATCAGCTTGTAGTGAAACCATGCCCATGGCTTCTTACATCCAAAACAATCTTGCTTCTCATCTTTTCTCTCAACTCTAGAGTCGAAAAACATGCTCTCCTCTCCTATGAATATTGTTTTCTCTACTCTACTTCTTGCAGAAATGTCTTTGTCCCCATAATTACTTAATTTATTTCCTTCCTCGACAAGGTTGCGTGGGTAAGAATCCCCAAATCGTGGTCAGGCCTGGAAGCCTTACAGATGGGTACCCTACCCCATCTCCTCATTAACTCTTGAGGATGGCCTTCCAACTACCAACCTGTCTGGTAATTCATTTCTGGGTCAGAGGACTGTTGAGAAATTACACCTAGTAGGTACTAGTTTGGTGAGGGTCATCTCAACCATTCGTGGTTTCCCTCACCATATCTCTCATAACATCCATGGTCTATCTTGGAAAACTTCCCCCTTTCAGTAGTTTTGCAACACATATCCAATTTCTATTAATAACAAAAAATTCATACATTGACCCTTTTGTACAAAGGTTCATCAAATCAAATGTTCACACATATTTAGTCCGCCATAGTCTCTTGGACAGTCACAATTATATTTACAAACCGGGGGAAACATGGGTATTACACATCTAGTTGAGGATGACTAATGAGTATAATATTTATCCCATCAATCAAGTGGAGCAAGTGGAAGTAAACACCAATGGTGTAAAGAATACAACTAAGTTTGAAGTGATAGAGATCATGGATGAGAAGGATCCCTGCCCTACATTGTTGGGGATAGATTGATATTTTTATAATAATGCAATTCTAAATTTGAAACAAAGGAATATACCATTTGAGACTGAAGAAATGTAAGTGGTGGAACCATTGTATCTCATTGAGGGAGAAAGGTTCATTGAACCTATTAATGAGGATTTTCAAAGCTCAATTTTGGAGAATATATATGACGCAAACCCCCCCCAACCTCCCGGGGCTCACGTGACCTCCCAGTCTAAGGATCGTTCATAGTAGGGAGTTGAATAATCTCTCGGGCTCTTGCTGAGCCCTCAAATTCCTTTTCCACGGGAATTTTCTCTTTTCCCTGTACGCAAAATCATGTTCACGAGGGTCCTAACACTCTAGAAAAGTCTTCCACATGACCTCAAGCCAAGTCCATGGGATAGCTTTCAACTAATCGAAGAATTTGAGACTTTTGAACTCTGGGCTCCGGGAGCTCCAACAACGATACACAATGTTCCTCCCGAACACCGAACCAGCAGATAATCAAATTGAGGAAGGGATCAATGGTCCTTGTTGTGCATCACAAATCGATGGTACACAGGGGTTTCAAGACTCCAGACTTCAAGATTCTTGACCCAACAACCATGCAAATCAACCGAACGTCTAATTGGACAATCTTCGAAGGACTCTGAGATCAACAGCCTAGACCCCTCGAGAAAATAGTGTCTACGATTATCTCTAGGACTCCGGGCTTCGGGAGTTCCGAGAGATTGACACACACAACTCTTTGGATCATTGAACTTCGAAATGGTGAGGAGTTACAATCATTGGTCCGCGTGTCCCCTGGAATGGATGGCCTAGATCTTCTCCGGGCTTCATCCCTTCAGGGATTCTTGACTCAAATCTCTTTACACTAGGTTTCGTCTGGAGTGCGAGATCTCCAGACTTGATTATATGTTGACACACGAATCTTTGTTCCAACGTCTAGGATCCATTTTGGGATTCATAACTTCAAGATTTTGTCACACATCTGCAATCACACTGCAACTCTGTTGGATAACAAGACTTCTGAGCTCTGTTGGATCTGCAGACACATGTCCTCACCAATGGATGTTCCAGATTTACTCCGTGGTTCGGGACTTTGGGAAACTTGTATCCTCTACAACACTTACTAGAAAATGTTTGAATGTGTGAAGTCCGAAGGAATTCAAGGGTTATCACCCGCACTACTTTCCCAAATCTGATGGCTAGGAAAGATTGACTCCTCCTCCGACGGATCTCATACACTTGACCTTGAAATAAAAAGGGTCCTTCCTCCAAATACTTTTACCTTCTATTCCTCCTTATCTTTATCACTCTAAGTGATTTGGGCCTTTGGTGCACACTTTGCACTCCATTGAAAGCTTGAATATTTTTGGAAAATCCTTATGCGCACTCCTTGCGCTTGTCTTCCTTGAGAATTTTTCAACACTAGAATAAGTTTTGGCCCTATACACACCTTGCAAGGGTCTTCTTGAGATTTTATAATCCATTGAGTATATGTGCACTCCTTTCACTCACTCTTCACAATTAACGTTATCTCTCCCGAGATACTGATTCTGAAAATGAATCTTCCTTCGCACTCATTGTGTGGCCATTGTGCACTCCTTGCATCAACATTTTATAAGAGAAACAATTGAAACTTATATAGCACTACAGGTTCATTCAATTAACCATGAAATTCACACACATGAATGTAAAACAAAGAAAGCAAATAACACAACATTACTCAATTAACTCATAGATATGCAAACTCAGAGTTAGAAATAAATCCTCCTCTATTATATTCCTTCAACAAGGCATTTCCAAAGTTCTCAACAACAACTCTTCAACAATTATTCAACAACAAATACAATTGTCTTCAACAACAAATTACAATAAATTCTAGTAGCCTCTTTTGGGCATAGCCTACATACATTTATACATGAAGGGGATTCTCGATCCTTCCTTCCGACTACACTAGTGATTTCACATCATAATCAGAGCATTCTATCACTAAGGATTATTACAATTAAATGAGCATTTACAAAAATAGATACGGGTCAATGCTCAAAATATGTTCATCCCTTAAGAATTTAAGAAATTAAAATCTCCTGCATCTCACACAATGGCTCAAGTCTCAAAACATTAAAATCCCTTTAATCACAATTCTTTCAAAATAGTAAATGATGCGCTCCCCTTGGGATCCAAAATTTTTTGAATGCACGTGCTGGTTGTTGAGTTTTCCTCCACTTGTCTTATTGAATGTTGATGATGATTCTCCTGCATCATAGTCCTCTGGAAAAAAAATATTCATGGACTCCTATTCATGATCTCCTGCACTATCTTTCCATGCTTTTGGATATCAGTTTCAGTTATCCAACTAGCATCTTCTGCTGGATGATCTTTCCACTTAACTAGATACTCATAGTAATTTTCCTTCTGGTCTTCTTAGCAATCCTCTGATCTAAAATTTTCTCTATCTGTGGCTTCTTTGTTATGGGAATTTGTTTCTTCCACTGAATTTTCACTTGATCATATGTCCTTTATGTATCATCCATCCTGTAATGGTATAGGTCTACTATATTAAATATTAGTGATATCCCAATGTCCTCTGGAAACACAATCTCATAAGCGTTTGCAACAAATATTTTGAGGATCTTACAAGGTCCTATATTTTTCATCTTCAGTTTGTTCTATTTCCCTTTCATAAATCTTTCCTTCCTCATATGTTCCAAAAATTGATCTCCGACCTCAAAATTTACCTCTCTTCTCCTCTGGTCTATTCTGCTCTTATACTTCTGGTTTCTATTATGTATTTTTCCCTTGATATGATTGTGCAACTTCAACATTTCTACAACAAAGTACTTTGCTCTTGCGCTTCAGAACTCGTCTCGTCCCAAATCTCTTAACTCTGAAATTCCTCTTGGATGAATTCCATATATTATCTGGAATGGACTCTTACCATTTCTTCTGTTCAGTGAGTCATTATATGCAAACTTTGCTTGGGGAAGAATTTGATCCCACTGATTGTTATGTTTAGTGACCAAACTCCTCAACAGGTTCCCTAAAATTCGATTCACCACCTTAGTCTGTCCATCTGTCTGAGAATGATATGTTGAACTGAAAGAAAAAAAATTCCCCATCTTCTTCCACAAAGTCCTCCAAAAGTGTCCCACAAACTTAGTATCTCGGTTTGAAACTATGCTCCTTGGAAACTGTTGACGGGCAAAAATAACCGCCCGTCAATTGGAAGAACGAGTCTGGTCCGGGGTTGTCTAAATAACCCAAGCCGTTTGGTGTAACTCATTCTGACAGGTTTAATGGCTCCGTTAGCCAATCTAAAATTCCTAAAGAAACAAAAAAGAATGAAGTAACTAACTAGTTACTAATTACCATGTATATATGTACATACATATGATGTAACTATTGTAGATATATTTAAATAGAAGATTTACTTATCTGATTATGTACATGATATACACACTGCAAGTTTTAATCTAATCTTACAAAACTCAATGTGAAAAAATGACTGCTTTGAAAAAGCAGATAAATAAAGCACATAAGATAATTTTTCGTTTTTCCTTTATTAATCTAAACTAATAAGAAAAATACTATGAAACAAAAATATGTGGATGATCAAAAGTCAGACCATATATTCGATTTTCAGTGATGAATAAACGACAGAAAAACATAAATGGGCTAACCTATTAGTGAGTTAACGATATGCATCCAAACATTTGTATGATTAGAGAACATCCAACCACCTTGTCCAAGAGGGAAACCTGCAATGAACCTTAAAACTGTTTTGAATAAATGTAGAACAATGTGTTGGTAGTTGAGTTTTAATGACATAATGAATGATACAAATAGTTGTTGTGATCTTATGATTGCAAGCAATTACATTTGAGATAAATCTAATTGTAACAACGTGCATTTAATCATTCAATTAAAAATTAAAGAGAAATCATGTCATTTGAGTTGAATAAATGATCACTCTGTTTAATATCCGAAGCATCAAATATGGAGAATATTTTAAAAGGAATTGTCCCAAAAACATAATAGATTGTGAATTCTAAAGCTATCAAAAACTATTAGTTTATCACGATAAACAAACTATAAATGAAAACACCATTTACAAGAAACTAAAGATGAAATGCAAATTTTTGTTCCATTCAACTTTGTGAATTAATCGTCCACCTTTAGCCCCAGGCCAAGATGTCTTCTATTACAAAATATTGTGTATTTAAAGATTTTAGGCAAACTAAGTATCCTATATTCTAATATAGGATCAAACCCCAAGATGATTTACTAGTTACAAAAATAGAGGGTGATACAACCACTCAATATCAAACTGTATCTCCCAAAATTATAAAAGATTTGTTTCTGTTTTACAAAATGAGCCAAAAGAAATGGCTAATTAACTAAGCCCAGAAATACTCCATCTTTTGAGATCACCACAAGATACATGATATCCTGAAAGAAAATGAAATGAAGAAATTAGGCATTTATTCAACTAATATTTTCCAAACTATTTCATGAGAATTAACTGGCTACAGAATCTGCTGATTTTGTAGCTAGTCTTATTTTAAAAAACATAAATCTAATTCAATCCATATTAATAATAAAAAAATCAATAAAAGAACAACTAAGATAAAAACAAATCTTTACCTTTCAACTGAATACTAAATTCGACTCATAAAACCTCAGAGTTGATCACTGCTTTGACACACTCAACATTTTTTATTCTGACATTTCCAGTTCTTTTCAAGTGTTTTCCTTGCCTTTGTGCACTAATCTTGAGTTCGTGTTTTTCACTTGTTAATGAGTCAATCTGAGTTGTGAGGGTCTTGATCTTCGCTTGAAGGAAGGGGAAATCTGTGTAATATTTTCCTATCCAATGCAAACACACTTCACACCGTGGATATGGAATAGTTGATTGAGGAAACACATGCCTATGTGTCAAAACGCTACCATTGTCCATTGTGGGTTTTTAACTGAGCTTGATCCCTGGAAAATATTCGTTATGTTTCAGGCATGGTGGAAGATTATCTACAAAATTGTAAGTCTAACTGAGATCTAGTTTATGGTAATTTGGGTCTTCCCTTGCCAAGAAATTTTTGATCTCGGAATCAGAGCTCTCATGGACCTCGATTGCTTTGATCGAGCTCACATGAGATTTTTTTTTATTCCATAAAATCATCGAGATCAATCTCCCAGCTCTTTTGTTATTAAACCCTATGTCTAAATTGTTCTTTGATAGTTTACGCGAGTGCCTATTTACAGTCTTTGCAATGGTGTTAGGGAAAACATACTGCTCACACTCAGGATATTTAATGACTCTAGGGTCAACATCTTGTTATTTGAACATAGGCTCATCGAGCGCAGCATTATCACATGGTTCTTTGCGTAAGAAAAATGGTCTGTCATTGGAAGGAGCAGGGGGCTTTTCCAACATAGGCTTATCAACCACATGCATCTCTACAAGATTTGATGTAATGAAGCCATTGCGAGTTAGGAAAGTATCCCAATCGTTGCCCTGTAGTTTCAAATGATGGACTAACAACAACCTAATTAACCCATGGTGGAATAAACTGGAATTCAAACTCTTCCTTTTATATCTCTTAGCCATTTTATATAAACTCCTCAATAAATAAAATGGCATGTTTAACTGAAAATCAATGAACTTCATTAACAGTCTTATGTGGTAAAGGAAACAAGCCCATAGAGTCCTTCACAAGTAACAAATTTCCTTAACACAACCAGTAACCCATGCCATACATATTTCAACAAAGAAATTGGCATACCTTTGTCATAGCACTGGATCTTCCAAGAGGTAATGAACATACTCCATGGCACCTCCTCCAACTTGGAATTCTTAAAACATTTTTTCCCGGTAAGGGGAAGGCCCTTTGCCTCACTAAAAAATTCCTTGGTGATTTCTAATTGAACATCACCCACTTTAGCTCAGCATCCATCGAAAGTGAGGGTGAACTCCTAGGCTTCTTACAAGTTGTAACTCTGTAATTTCTTGAGAAACTCAACCCAACCTTGACTCTTAAGGTGTTCACTCGCATTGTCATACAGAAGCAAGGTTTGGGAGCCATTTGGTTCGACATGGATGACAGGGGACATAAGGGTTCAAAAAAGCAATCATGAAGGCAGACATAGTTCACTGTGAGTATGAAGGGTTTCAAAAATAGAGGAAACTAGAGAAAAAACCAAAGGAATAAAACTCATCAATACCCTAGCGCAACCAAAATGAGAGAATAAGGGATTTTAAAACACGAAAATCATGTGTTTTGTGCAATGAATGCCAGGAGTACAGAACGAAACCCAATACTTTAACTTGGAATGATGGACCTGTCGATTCAAACTACCACCTCAAACAGAGTACAAAATAGGACCGGGTGTGGCTGAATATCATCATTGCGTAAATGGTGGTGTTGATTTTCTAAGGTTAGGAGAAGAGGTGATTTACGAACCAAAGCATAATGACCATTTGAAATAAAAATTGTTTTACCAAAAAATATAAATGAAACAAACCCATAGTCTATTGCCAATCGATTCTTGGTGTATCATTTAAGTACTCAAGATATATCTCATAACCCATGAGCAACTTAAAACAACTGTTTTATTGATATAAGCTTCAATGCAAAACAACATTCCTTAAAAGATCTGTAAGAACATTTACCCTTCTAGAGAAATGAGCCTTAGATACACTTGCAATACAATTATAAGTTTCAATGCTTTATTCATGCTTTCAGTCATGAACAAAGCATGAAAATGAAAAATAGGAACAATCGAAACACCCTTTTACAGTAAAAAATTCACCTTCAAATAGAAATATTTATATGACAAAGCGTAGGCAACTACATAAATTATTATTTGTCGCTTTAAAAGGTGAAAATATTGTGGGGCTGCCAACAATGGCGACTTACTGGGAGAAGTAGTTATCTATGTATCCCTGAAGAGTTCATGTTAGGAATGCTTAAAACGATTACAGATTAAAAAATAGCTGAAGGACATCAAGCATCCCAACAATCATTACACAGTCCAACTTCAAATATCTTCCCGTTTAAATGAAATCCGGTGACAAATTTTAAAAATGAGAGCAATGATGTTCAAGTCAATGGCTCCGATATTGTTGATAGGGCCACTACTACCAGCAGGCATCCATAGCCTCAAAAGGGATGTCAATTAAACCACTTTGACTCCTCTACCCTGTCCAAGAAATTTCAATTCAAAATGAAGGATACTTATGACCAATATTAAAATTTATACCTGAGAATTTTCTTTAACTTGACATTGCTTTGCTGCCAGTGGGCCTGTTCAGTACCCCAACGAAGTTGTATTGGCATCATGCATGCATTTACCCGCTGCCAGTAGACCTTTTCAGTATCCCGACGGGTTTACAAACACTTCCCACAACTCTTGAGAATTTTTTTACAATTTGATATAATTTTAAAAATATTCGGAAGAGCGGGGTGATGCTGAAAATTCCAGTCTTTAGAACACTTGTTATTTTTAGTCGTTCCCTTCATTATGATATGAAGTTAGTTTCTATATGAAACAAATTTTTCAAGGAAAGGAATGCATACTTGAGTCGCTTTCTTTAAAATTTGGGACAACGTAAAAAGCTTAAACATGATCGTGCATGCTCATGATTATAAAGTGAGACGAGGAAATCTATTACAAACAAAAAATTTCTTTAGCTAGTCCGTGTTTCAGCAATTCATAGCATCGGTGCTCTTGAGAGGACCTTAACAGTTGCTTCATAATGATTCATTATAGCTCCCTTCAATGAACTAGAAGGTGACACAGACATAAATTTAACCAAAAAGCAGCGAAAACAAACAAAATGAAAATAATCAAAAGATGGAAAATAAAAATAAATCAAAACAAAAAAATATGTACAAAAGGTGGATCTGGGACTTGTCACGAAAAATACCTTTTGAGAGCTTGGCCATTCACCGGGAAGGTGTCTGGCTGTCCCTTTAAAGTTTGTAGGCGAAAAGAGTTGGGACCTAGTTTTTCAGCAATTAAGAAGGGTCCCAACCACCGATTCTGAAACTTGGTATGTTCCCCTTTTCCCTCATGAGGTTTATCCCATTTGAGAACCATATATCCTACCTCGAAGTTCCTATCCGAGGAAGAATTTGAATTGAACCAAATTTTAACAATATGTTGATTCTGATCGAGTCTTTCTTTTCCTTGTGCTCTTAATTCCTCTAGTTTCAACAAAGCATTAATCTGACTTTCAAGAGGAGGACAATCCTCTTCCTAAACTTTCTGTGATAATTGTAGAGAGGGGAGCAGAACATGAGGAGGGGGAATTGATTCTCTTCCGTAGACGAGAAATAAAGGAGAATTACCAACATCAATTTTCGGAGTCACCCTATCAGCCCAGAGTGCATTAAAAAGCACGTTATGCTAGTTTTTGTGGTTTTTGGAAACTATCCTCTTGATGATTTTGATCAGGTTTTGTTTGTTTATTTTGATAAGACGTTTCCTTAGGGGTAATAGATGGAAGAATATTTTAGTTTTATCCCTTTTTCTAAAGCAAAATCACTCATATTGAGGGACGAAAAGTAGGAAGCATTATCGAAGACCAAACACTCATGAATACTGAATCGAGAATGATGTTTGAATTAAGGAAAGATATTACCTGACTAGTGTTTACCACTTTTAGTGCTACAGCCTCGGACCATCTGGTAAAATAATACATTGTTGTAATGATGTATTTATGTTGCTATGAGGAAGTGGGGTTAATCGAACCTATAATGTCAAGACCCCACTACTGAAAAGGAGAATCTACCAAAACAGGTTGCAAAGGGAATGTTGCCTTCTGTACTCATCTAGAAGCCTTTTGGCAGATTATGCATTTACAACATAATGCATGGGCATCTTTGAATAATGTGGGCCAATAATACCCAGCTCTTAATAATTTGTGAGAAGCAGTGTCTCCACCGAAGTGCCCACCAGCTTCTCCTACATGTAGTTCAGATAACACTTTATCTGCTTCATCTCTTTCCAAACAAAGCATGAGGATGTTATCAAAATGTTTACGGAATAATACGCCATTTACCAACTGGAAAGGTGTAGATTTTAGTCTTAATGCTCTCCTCTTTTTTGGATCAATATGGAAAGGAGTAGAACCGTGTGTTAGATAAAACTTAATGTCATCAAACCAAGAATTAGCAACAACTTGTGTACAATAGATTTGATTTTGACTATGTTGATTTACAGTTAAGACATTAATTTGACTTTGTTTCTCTTCAACTGAATCAGCCACTAGTTTGCATAGACCTTGACCTCTGACAATTTGCGTAGGGGTAATTTCGAGGTCATACTCTTGTAGCAATGTCATCCAATTTGCCCGTTTTTCACCCAATTCATTTTGTACTAACAAGTTTCTGACAGTAGGATAAGGCACAATGACTTTAGTTCTGGATTTCAGTAGATACGATCGAAAATGTTTTCCTCCTTTAAAAATTGTATAAGCCTATTGATCTACAGCTGGGTAATTAAGATTTTCTCCCTTGAAGGTTGAGCTCATAAAGGCAATGGGGATTTCATTGCTTTCGGTGTTCTTTTGGGTCTATATAGCGACAGAAGATCGATCAGAGGTGAACATATATAGAGTGAAATCTTGTGAAAAATCAGGACTCATTAAGGAAGGAGCCTCCACTATGGATTTTTTGATGGAATCAAAATCTTGATTTTCCTGCAGTCCCCAATGATATTGAACATCCTTTTTATTTAAGTTTTGCAATGGCCTTACCATTTCTAAAAAAACCGGGACAAACCTTCTGACAAAATTGATCTGGAATAGAAAAGATTGCATAGATTTTTTGGAGGAGGGGGGAGGAAGTTTGGCAATGGCTTGAGTTCTTTCGGGATTGATGATCATCCCATCACTGGATACTATGAATCTGAGAAGTTTTCCTTGTTCCACTGCAAATATAGACTTCTTAGGGTTGAGAGATATGTTGTATTTGCGACATTGTTGTAGGATGTACCTAAGGTGAGACAAGTGATCTTTCTTGTTTTTGGAGAAAATAGTAACATCATTAAGATAGAACACTATGGATTGATTGATGAGACCATGAAAAGCAATATCCATTGCTCTCTGAAAATTGACCATGACATTTATAATCCCAAAAGTCATTTTCTTGTAGGCGTAAGTACCCCATGGGGTACAAAAAGTGGTTTTTAACTGGTCTGGGGGGACATGAGGACCTGGTTGTATCCTGAAAAATCATATAGCAGTGATAGTATTTCAGAACTAGATACCTACTGAAGAATTTGTTCCATTGGAGGAACAAGATAATTGTCTTTGTCAGATGCTTGGTTCAAGTTCCGAAAATTGACACAGAGTCGAATTTCGCCACTTTTCTGCTTTACAGGAACAAGATTAGACACCCATTGTGTGTGTCTTACTGGGAATATTATCTTTGCATTCAATAGTTTGATTAGTTCTTTCTTGATTTCCGGTTCCATCTTAGGGTGCAGCCTTATAATCTTCTGCTGAAAAGGTTGAGTTTGGGGTTTCATAGGGATGATGTGTTGTATTATGTTAGGGTCAAAAGTTTTTAAATCATTGTATGTCCAAGTAAAGACATACTTGAATTCTCTAAACAATTTTATAAAAGCGGACCACTCTTGCTCGGAATATCCCGTTCCCAGATTAATATATTGTGGATTATATTTAGTCCCTAGATTTACCTTTTCATGAGTCAAGGAAGAACTATTTATTTTACAATTTACCGATTTTATGAATTTATCATGCAAATCATAAAAAAATTCTAGTCTTACCACGAAATTAGGGACAAAATTTACCAAATACAATGTTGATTTGGGAGACCTCGGGTCTGATATTACCATAAAATTGTGGAGATCTTCATTGTGGATGCCTTCATAAATAACCACACCTTGAAAGGTGTCCTCCATGTGAAAAAAACTGATGATCTGTTGATCATCATCAAACACTCTCTAGTTAGTGACGTTGTCTGGGACTGATGGTCTGAAAAATAACTCAATTGAAAATGAATTTGGAGAAAGACCTTTTGTGGGAAAAATTTTGGAAGTGACGATAGCTACTAAATCAACCTCAGAATTATTTAATCTCTGAATGGAATTGATGTTAAATGAGAAAAAATTGTGCATTAGATTCCATACCTCGGCTTGATAACTTTTCAAGTGTGGTGATAGGAAATGTATGGAGTTTCTTACCTGCCTGACCACAATTTTCGAATCACCAAATACCATTAAGTTCTATACGTTCATATCTACCTCTTTCTTGAGTCCTTGCAAAAGTGCCTCATATTCGATGGTGTTGTTTGTACATTCAAACTCTAATTGACAGGCGATCAAAGTTTTATTACTTGTTGGGTCGATGAGTATACATCATGCACCAACTCCTTCTCTACATTTGGATCCATCGAAGTAGAGAGACCATATGTGAGCTTTGTCAGCAGTGTCTAGCACATTTGGTAAATCTGTTGATTGTGTGCATGTTATGAGCTCCGACTGTTGTTC
>ML819854.1:62435-86997 GCA_009831015.1 Picea engelmannii | reverse complement strand
AGGCAAGGAAAACACTTGAAAAGAACTGGAAATGTCAGAATAAAAAATGTTGAGTGTGTCAAAGCAGTGATCAACTCTGAGGTTTTATGAGTCGAATTTAGTATTCAGTTGAAAGGTAAAGATTTGTTTTTATCTTAGTTGTTCTTTTATTGATTTTTTTATTATTAATATGGATTGAATTAGATTTATGTTTTTTAAAATAAGACTAGCTACAAAATCAGCAGATTCTGTAGCCAGTTAATTCTCATGAAATAGTTTGGAAAATATTAGTTGAATAAATGCCTAATTTCTTCATTTCATTTTCTTTCAGGATATCATGTATCTTGTGGTGATCTCAAAAGATGGAGTATTTCTGGGCTTAGTTAATTAGCCATTTCTTTTGGCTCATTTTGTAAAACAGAAACAAATCTTTTATAATTTTGGGAGATACAGTTTGATATTGAGTGGTTGTATCACCCTCTATTTTTGTAACTAGTAAATCATCTTGGGGTTTGATCCTATATTAGAATATAGGATACTTAGTTTGCCTAAAATCTTTAAATACACAATATTTTGTAATAGAAGACATCTTGGCCTGGGGCTAAAGGTGGACGATTAATTCACAAAGTTGAATGGAACAAAAATTTGCATTTCATCTTTAGTTTCTTGTAAATGGTGTTTTCATTTATAGTTTGTTTATCGTGATAAACTAATAGTTTTTGATAGCTTTAGAATTCACAATCTATTATGTTTTTGGGACAATTCCTTTTAAAATATTCTCCATATTTGATGCTTCGGATATTAAACAGAGTGATCATTTATTCAACTCAAATGACATGATTTCTCTTTAATTTTTAATTGAATGATTAAATGCACGTTGTTACAATTAGATTTATCTCAAATGTAATTGCTTGCAATCATAAGATCACAACAACTATTTGTATCATTCATTATGTCATTAAAACTCAACTACCAACACATTGTTCTACATTTATTCAAAACAGTTTTAAGGTTCATTGCAGGTTTCCCTCTTGGACAAGGTGGTTGGATGTTCTCTAATCATACAAATGTTTGGATGCATATCGTTAACTCACTAATAGGTTAGCCCATTTATGTTTTTCTGTCGTTTATTCATCACTGAAAATCGAATATATGGTCTGACTTTTGATCATCCACATATTTTTGTTTCATAGTATTTTTCTTATTAGTTTAGATTAATAAAGGAAAAACGAAAAATTATCTTATGTGCTTTATTTATCTGCTTTTTCAAAGCAGTCATTTTTTCACATTGAGTTTTGTAAGATTAGATTAAAACTTGCAGTGTGTATATCATGTACATAATCAGATAAGTAAATCTTCTATTTAAATATATCTACAATAGTTACATCATATGTATGTACATATATACATGGTAATTAGTAACTAGTTAGTTACTTCATTCTTTTTTGTTTCTTTAGGAATTTTAGATTGGCTAACGGAGCCATTAAACCTGTCAGAATGAGTTACACCAAACGGCTTGGGTTATTTAGACAACCCCGGACCAGACTCGTTCTTCCAATTGACGGGCGGTTATTTTTGCCCGTCAACAGTTTCCAAGGAGCATAGTTTCAAACCGAGATACTAAGTTTGTGGGACACTTTTGGAGGACTTTGTGGAAGAAGATGGGGAATTTTTTTTCTTTCAGTTCAACATATCATTCTCAGACAGATGGACAGACTAAGGTGGTGAATCGAATTTTAGGGAACCTGTTGAGGAGTTTGGTCACTAAACATAACAATCAGTGGGATCAAATTCTTCCCCAAGCAAAGTTTGCATATAATGACTCACTGAACAGAAGAAATGGTAAGAGTCCATTCCAGATAATATATGGAATTCATCCAAGAGGAATTTCAGAGTTAAGAGATTTGGGACGAGACGAGTTCTGAAGCGCAAGAGCAAAGTACTTTGTTGTAGAAATGTTGAAGTTGCACAATCATATCAAGGGAAAAATACATAATAGAAACCAGAAGTATAAGAGCAGAATAGACCAGAGGAGAAGAGAGGTAAATTTTGAGGTCGGAGATCAATTTTTGGAACATATGAGGAAGGAAAGATTTATGAAAGGGAAATAGAACAAACTGAAGATGAAAAATATAGGACCTTGTAAGATCCTCAAAATATTTGTTGCAAACGCTTATGAGATTGTGTTTCCAGAGGACATTGGGATATCACTAATATTTAATATAGTAGACCTATACCATTACAGGATGGATGATACATAAAGGACATATGATCAAGTGAAAATTCAGTGGAAGAAACAAATTCCCATAACAAAGAAGCCACAGATAGAGAAAATTTTAGATCAGAGGATTGCTAAGAAGACCAGAAGGAAAATTACTATGAGTATCTAGTTAAGTGGAAAGATCATCCAGCAGAAGATGCTAGTTGGATAACTGAAACTGATATCCAAAAGCATGGAAAGATAGTGCAGGAGATCATGAATAGGAGTCCATGAATATTTTTTTTCCAGAGGACTATGATGCAGGAGAATCATCATCAACATTCAATAAGACAAGTGGAGGAAAACTCAACAACCAGCACGTGCATTCAAAAAATTTTGGATCCCAAGGGGAGCGCATCATTTACTATTTTGAAAGAATTGTGATTAAAGGGATTTTAATGTTTTGAGACTTGAGCCATTGTGTGAGATGCAGGAGATTTTAATTTCTTAAATTCTTAAGGGATGAACATATTTTGAGCATTGACCCGTATCTATTTTTGTAAATGCTCATTTAATTGTAATAATCCTTAGTGATAGAATGCTCTGATTATGATGTGAAATCACTAGTGTAGTCGGAAGGAAGGATCGAGAATCCCCTTCATGTATAAATGTATGTAGGCTATGCCCAAAAGAGGCTACTAGAATTTATTGTAATTTGTTGTTGAAGACAATTGTATTTGTTGTTGAATAATTGTTGAAGAGTTGTTGTTGAGAACTTTGGAAATGCCTTGTTGAAGGAATATAATAGAGGAGGATTTATTTCTAACTCTGAGTTTGCATATCTATGAGTTAATTGAGTAATGTTGTGTTATTTGCTTTCTTTGTTTTACATTCATGTGTGTGAATTTCATGGTTAATTGAATGAACCTGTAGTGCTATATAAGTTTCAATTGTTTCTCTTATAAAATGTTGATGCAAGGAGTGCACAATGGCCACACAATGAGTGCGAAGGAAGATTCATTTTCAGAATCAGTATCTCGGGAGAGATAACGTTAATTGTGAAGAGTGAGTGAAAGGAGTGCACATATACTCAATGGATTATAAAATCTCAAGAAGACCCTTGCAAGGTGTGTATAGGGCCAAAACTTATTCTAGTGTTGAAAAATTCTCAAGGAAGACAAGCGCAAGGAGTGCGCATAAGGATTTTCCAAAAATATTCAAGCTTTCAATGGAGTGCAAAGTGTGCACCAAAGGCCCAAATCACTTAGAGTGATAAAGATAAGGAGGAATAGAAGGTAAAAGTATTTGGAGGAAGGACCCTTTTTATTTCAAGGTCAAGTGTATGAGATCCGTCGGAGGAGGAGTCAATCTTTCCTAGCCATCAGATTTGGGAAAGTAGTGCGGGTGATAACCCTTGAATTCCTTCGGACTTCACACATTCAAACATTTTCTAGTAAGTGTTGTAGAGGATACAAGTTTCCCAAAGTCCCGAACCACGGAGTAAATCTGGAACATCCATTGGTGAGGACATGTGTCTGCAGATCCAACAGAGCTCAGAAGTCTTGTTATCCAACAGAGTTGCAGTGTGATTGCAGATGTGTGACAAAATCTTGAAGTTATGAATCCCAAAATGGATCCTAGACGTTGGAACAAAGATTCGTGTGTCAACATATAATCAAGTCTGGAGATCTCGCACTCCAGACGAAACCTAGTGTAAAGAGATTTGAGTCAAGAATCCCTGAAGGGATGAAGCCCGGAGAAGATCTAGGCCATCCATTCCAGGGGACACGCGGACCAATGATTGTAACTCCTCACCATTTCGAAGTTCAATGATCCAAAGAGTTGTGTGTGTCAATCTCTCGGAACTCCCGAAGCCCGGAGTCCTAGAGATAATCGTAGACACTATTTTCTCGAGGGGTCTAGGCTGTTGATCTCAGAGTCCTTCGAAGATTGTCCAATTAGACGTTCGGTTGATTTGCATGGTTGTTGGGTCAAGAATCTTGAAGTCTGGAGTCTTGAAACCCCTGTGTACCATCGATTTGTGATGCACAACAAGGACCATTGATCCCTTCCTCAATTTGATTATCTGCTGGTTCGGTGTTCGGGAGGAACATTGTGTATCGTTGTTGGAGCTCCCGGAGCCCAGAGTTCAAAAGTCTCAAATTCTTCGATTAGTTGAAAGCTATCCCATGGACTTGGCTTGAGGTCATGTGGAAGACTTTTCTAGAGTGTTAGGACCCTCGTGAACATGATTTTGCGTACAGGGAAAAGAGAAAATTCCCGTGGAAAAGGAATTTGAGGGCTCAGCAAGAGCCCGAGAGATTATTCAACTCCCTACTATGAACGATCCTTAGACTGGGAGGTCACGTGAGCCCCGGGAGGTTGGGGGGGGTTTGCGTCATATATATTCTCCAAAATTGAGCTTTGAAAATCCTCATTAATAGGTTCAATGAACCTTTCTCCCTCAATGAGATACAATGGTTCCACCACTTACATTTCTTCAGTCTCAAATGGTATATTCCTTTGTTTCAAATTTAGAATTGCATTATTATAAAAATATCAATCTATCCCCAACAATGTAGGGCAGGGATCCTTCTCATCCATGATCTCTATCACTTCAAACTTAGTTGTATTCTTTACACCATTGGTGTTTACTTCCACTTGCTCCACTTGATTGATGGGATAAATATTATACTCATTAGTCATCCTCAACTAGATGTGTAATACCCATGTTTCCCCCGGTTTGTAAATATAATTGTGACTGTCCAAGAGACTATGGCGGACTAAATATGTGTGAACATTTGATTTGATGAACCTTTGTACAAAAGGGTCAATGTATGAATTTTTTGTTATTAATAGAAATTGGATATGTGTTGCAAAACTACTGAAAGGGGGAAGTTTTCCAAGATAGACCATGGATGTTATGAGAGATATGGTGAGGGAAACCACGAATGGTTGAGATGACCCTCACCAAACTAGTACCTACTAGGTGTAATTTCTCAACAGTCCTCTGACCCAGAAATGAATTACCAGACAGGTTGGTAGTTGGAAGGCCATCCTCAAGAGTTAATGAGGAGATGGGGTAGGGTACCCATCTGTAAGGCTTCCAGGCCTGACCACGATTTGGGGATTCTTACCCACGCAACCTTGTCGAGGAAGGAAATAAATTAAGTAATTATGGGGACAAAGACATTTCTGCAAGAAGTAGAGTAGAGAAAACAATATTCATAGGAGAGGAGAGCATGTTTTTCGACTCTAGAGTTGAGAGAAAAGATGAGAAGCAAGATTGTTTTGGATGTAAGAAGCCATGGGCATGGTTTCACTACAAGCTGATAAATGAGGTTGACCAGTGATTGAGGAAGTGATCATGCATACCTCCTTGCTTGGAGTAGAGAAACCCGGTTTCCAATTTCTTGTGGGAGGAGGAGAGTAACCTTTGTCCCTGACTATCATGGAGAAAGGAGAAAGAATCTCTCTTAGAGAAAGATGGTCTATCTAGGGGGTGGCCAGTGGTAAATCCATTAGGAGTGGTTTTCCCTATGGTTGGGAGGAAATAGACACCCCTTTCAACAACCGCTTCACATTTTCTAGTTCTAATAAGTATTTCCATACTATGTGTAATATATTGGATGCGATTAATGAATGTATGTGTGTATGGTTAAGTATTGTAATGTTTGAATAGTTATTATAAATGCTCATTTTCTTCTATAAACTACTATATTTACATGGTCTTTGATTCACCACAGTTTAGCCACTAGAGAGTTATGGGATGTGAATCTGCAAGAGAGTCGGGGTAGGATTAACTGAAACATCTTAGTCATATCGACTTTTTGAGTTTACCTTAGTGGGAATGTCAAGTTCAACTCTATGGGAGAAGGGCGTTTCCTTAAGACCTTCCACCCATGTAACCAAGGGATCATACCCATGGCCTTAATCAAGTCTTGACTAAGATTTGAGTGTAGCCCCAATCCTAAATATGATATGATCCCCTATGACCCATGGTTGGAAACCCCTCGCTAAGCCCAAAAGGAGCGAAGCTACTTTGGCTTTGAGACTTTGGGACTTATAACTCCATAATCCTCGAAAATAGTTGAAGGCTGGAGTCTTGAATTGATGAGGTTTGTAGATCTAAGAATCCAGTGGAGATCTCTCTCAACCGTTAGATTAGACTTAGGAAGAGGTAGCATTAAGTGGTTCGACGAAATCCCACTTCAGAAGAATAGGGGTGGTCTAGTGCCAAAACTCTCGAATGTTGGAGTCATGAAGTTAATTTGGACCGTTGAGAATAGAGGGATGTGTGTCTACATATCAATAGTTATCCAGAAGTTCGGGTATTCAGTGGTATAGGGACACACGATTTTCCCCGGAGCTTTGCAAGCCGAAGTAAATTATGGTCGTGAATGCTAGGTACACGTGGCGATAGATCGGGAGTGGTTCAGGGATTCAGATATTTGGAGAGGAAGCTAGAAGATACTCGTCGAACTCACGAATTTCAAACTTATGAAGTGACATGGACCATCGATCCTCAGATCCTTTTGGATCCCTCTCAACCGTTGATCTAAGAAATCTGTTGAGAACCCCTCTTAACTGCCCAACCAACCGAGAATGCATCATGGAGTGACACATGGACCACTCTTGTCCCCTATCAAATGTTGTCCAATGGACTAGACCCGTTGAATGAGAGGATTCATGGAAAGAGATCCTATAGTCCGAAGACTTGGTACTCTGGAGGAACTTGGCCAAGAGTTTTCAAGGTGTGAAAACTCCTAAAGTCAGGAACGATGAAGTGAATCTCAATAGTTGATAGGTAGAGGACATGTGGCGCTAGATCCGAGAGTCCAAAGACTTGTCTCTTTGGGGGATTTGCGATGTGAGGAGTTGGTAAGATTTGAAGCCTATATTTGTGAAGTAACAGGAGCTGTGGATCTACAGATCTACGTGGAAAGACCTCGATCGTGATATTTGAAAAAAGATATAAAGTTGTATGTTTGGGGCTGACATGGCACATTGACATCATCCAGAGTGACATGGGCTTGCAACTAAGGTGCCATGTGTCACCAAGATATAAATGATTCATAGACCCCTTATGCCTATCAGAACATGACACGTATCACACCCTAATGAGGACATGTGTCACCCTTGTCCCTTGCCACATGTTACCCTCTGGTTCATGCCCACTTGGCCAACATGGTTGGTAATGCGATTGAAACTCTAGGAGTTTGGGACTTCGGAAGATTTGGGGCGTAGTATAGTGGAGAGACATTCAATTTCCATCGTCGATCGTCAATCTTCAAACGATCAACATTGATCACTGATCTTTGAATGTCAAACGCTTAACCTCAACGTCGAATGTCGAACACCAAAAAAGGGACATCCAATGTCAGTCATCAAATGCCAGTGTTCAACGTAGAAAGTTTATTGTTGATTTCTGAATGTCCAAGGCCACATGGAGAGATTTCATGACTTTGGGGAGTATGAGTGTTTTAAGAAAAGGTGCGTTCAACGTCGAACGCTGAAGACTCCAACTAATAACTTCCGAATAAATTCAGGAGGTTGTATATTGCAAACCAGGGATTTGATTTTGAGCCGGTAATAATTGCTAAAAAGATAAGGACGAGTAGAAGAGGATGAATACCTCAGAGAGACAATTTGAGATAGAAAAAAATTGAAGCCCCATCCCTAGAAAGGGTATTTAGGGGTCGGTTGTGTTACAAATTGGTATTAGAGAATTTAAACAATACTTGGCCTGCTTGGGCTCATGCATGAGTCACATAAAATATTATTAGAGAACTTCATGGGGTAATACCCTACCTTACCCCCTTCTATAAGAAACTTGTTTGAACCTCTATTGAAGAGAGGAGTGAAACCTTCTAATGTTGATAGATGCTTTGGAAATCTACATTGTATGATGCTAATGTTTCCAAATAAAGAACCTAACTTCACTTTGAAATAATATGTGTTGTTCATGAATTAGTGTATTAGTAACTAACAAAAACTGATTTTTCAGCACTCAAGCAGTCAGTGAACAATGAGAAAAATATAGCATAAGGAATGCTGACACACCATGAGTTGGGGGAGAGCTCCCACAATAGAGAGGAAGAATCTAACGAAAGGAGGGCAGTGGAAACCCCTCTAGATTTGGCCGCAATTATAAGAAACCTCATGGAAGAATTACATATTTATAAGGATGATAATGAAATGATGATAAAGGAGTAGGAAAAGTAGATTGAAATTAATGCATTCCTATTGAAAAGTCTATCAGCTATACAAAGGAAACTAGAACATGGTCCAGCTACCAGTCATGTGGAAATGAATCATACTAAGAAAACTCCAAGTCAACCCAAGATACAAAATAAAGGTCCAAAAAGTGGCCACAATAAGAGGATCACCTTAAGGAAGGCCCAACATGGAGCCAAGAGACACTTACTTGAATATCCCTCTGAGGACACTGACAACTCCAAGGAATCTTCTAGTGGAAAAAATAGTTCCCATTCTCAGACGTGAGGAAAGAAGAGGAAACATTCCAAGAGTCGTGACCTTAAAGAGTTCAAGAAATCCAAACCACCCACCTTCAATGGAGATATTAAGAAGGGGGAAGAAGACAAAGTTTGGCTACTCGACTTGAAGAAGTACTTCAGAGTCCATGACTACTCTGAAAACTTAAAGGCTCAGATAGACATTTTCAACCTGAATGGGAAAGATTCTATTTGATGGGAGGACCTTAGGAATGTGAAATGAATCCATGAGAAGTAATTTTCATGGAAACAATTTGAGAAATACTTCAAGAAAAACTATCTATCAGAAAATTACTTTGATGGGAAGATCAAGGCGTTCTATGAACTCAAGCTGGGACAACTCACCATAGATGAGTATATCAAAAACTTCCTTGATATGATGAGGTATGTACCCTACATAAAGGATGAAAAATTAAAGAAGCAATGATTTATTAGTGGATTACCTCTTTCCCACCGAGACATAATTGAGTTTGATGAGCCAAAGACCTTAGAAGATACTATTCGAAAAGCAAAGTATTTCTATGAGAAATTAAAGAATAATACACAACCCCATGAAGACTGGAAAAAGAAAAACAATTTGGGATTCAAGAAGGGGTTTAAATACTCAATATTTAAGAACCATGGGAAGATCTCTGGTATGAGTCTTCCTACCAAAAGTGTGTATCAACAAAATTTTCCATCCTAGAGTGGAAATAAACTATTTGGAGCAGTTCCAAGTAAGACTGATAACACGAAGAGAGAACCTTCGAAATGTTGTGGTTGTGGAGAGGAATATCTACTAAGGGACTATTTGCAGAGGAAATAGAGCAATAAGAGGGTCTACAATGTCCAATATGTTAGTCTCATCATCCTAAAGTTCTTTAGTCTAAGTGTTTTCTAGTATAAATGTTTTTAGAAATTAGTTTATTCTAGTTGGTTAGGATAAGAACACCTAACTTCTATGTAAAGGACACCTATGATACTCATGTGATTATGTGATTGTTTTTTCTCCTATATTTTAGTGTATATTTGATATATATAAACTAGCTCCTTCAAGTGAGGTTAAGAAGTAGATTATGAGTTCTCACTTTAGATTGTAATCACTTTTTCCTTATAATTTACCAAAATTACATGTCTGAGGACACTTTGTCAACATGGTATTAGAACCATGGTGAATTGGTGATGGATTGAGGAATCAAGGAAGTCTCCACAAAATCATCCTGTATCTCTTCAAATTCAAGGACAACGATACCGAGGTATTTTTATGTTGTTAATTCAATAAGGAAAAAGTTATTTTGAATACAACAGTTTGTGTTTTTGAAAATTTTGATAAGATTAATCATTGCTTCCCGGTATTCTTTATGTCCAGTTGCTTCAGCAAAAAAAGTAGATTCAATGGAAGCATGAGAAAAATTTGTTTAAGATCCCCTAGTTTATGTTTTGTTCATTTCATTTCAATGAACATCTTTGAGAAGTTGTTCAGCCCACTTTGGCTTCTCATTGAAAATTTTTGTATCAGATCCAATTCTCATTTTTTTTTTGAGATTATTTTTCTGATATGATCTACTTTGTTTAACAAATAGATCAACTACAATCCGAGTAGATGGCTCTTTTTTTGTAAACAATTGTGATAGATCTGCTTACAAATTTGGAAATTTCTTAAATTTCTCGTGAAGATCTTTAATTGTTTTAGATATACTTAAAATCTATCTCAAACTATTTGTTTTTGTTTGAGATCTTCTTGTTAACATTGGGAAGATATGGTATTAAAATCGATCTATTTTGGTGAAAAATCGATCGGATTTGGTGAAAATCCTTTTAAATCGCCATTGAAGTCTCATTGAGAGACACGATCTCCCTTGTTGGTGTTGGTGTTGTCGCTGCCATTGGCATTGGGTTTCGTTGTGCTAGGTTGGAATCTGGATGTTGTTTTATTTTAATCAAGTCTCTGTATCTCGATGGTCCACACTTTTGTTCTTAGCTCCAACTGATTACAAGTGCTTGGTGTGGGCTCCTTTTTCCCCTTGGTCAGAGGCATGAGCCATTTGTTACAACGATCATAGATATTTATGAAGGAGGCATGAATGCCCAGCGGGGCCGAGAGAGTTAATACCACCCATCCATCCATTCATTGACAATATGTCTTTGGAAGTTGATGGGGCGAGATTCATCCACTGGACAAACGTGGGTTCCAAATAGGCTGTTGTTTTCGAGAGATCTTAAGTAGAGGTCATTGCAGGAATGGAACTGCAGACCTCTGAATGAAGGCCACGATATGAGGCATCACGATCTGGTAGTATTGGAAGGCCACGATCTCAGGCGTGCAATCTGGTAGCAATGGAAGGCCACGATATGAGGGGCGTGATATGGAAACATGCTTGATCTCTGAATGCATTGGCTGACCTACAACAAATTTTGTACAAACCACCTGCCCAGGAACCTGAGTCTCTACATCTGCCATTCCTTTCACTGCAACAATAGTCTCACGGTTTCTATCCACCAAACAAAATATCTTGTTTATTTCTGCTACTGACTGCATGATTGTCGTTGTGCCTCCTTTGTAGTTGTGCCTTACAGTGCCTCTTCTGCGCGATTTTGGTGGGCATTTTTAGAACTGATATTAAATCATTTCAAAAATCGTTGCAAACATATTTCATTCCAAAGCCTGATCTGCAAGCGGCAGAGATTCAAACAATCTTTCATGGTGATTAAGGATTTCCACGCCCAAGAGAACCATCGGGAAAACACATCCATCCTCAAGAACTTGTTGTTTGCAAATACTCCCTTGTCAAAACATGAAGGCCAATTTCTCCATTATATTTCATTGTAGTTCATAATGCTTTAGTATTATTTTTTTGCATATATAATAGGATTGGTCCTCTTATTAAAGATGTGGAGTTATAATGGTTTTTAACTTTGATGTTCAGATTAAAGAATTTTGTTCTTGATTTTTTTTTATAGTTGAGTTGTAATCTTTTAAGTCATTGATGACTTTAAATCAAGGGGGGATCATGTTATTTTTTGTAAATAGGATTCTTAATTGTAGTCTTGAACACTCTGAAGTTGAGAAGAGTCTAGTAAAATACTCACTCAAACTCCATTTCTAACGAGACTTTTAAAGGGTTAAGGCCAAGCCCTTAAAAGTGCTCTTTCTGCGTGGAATGTGTACACTTATTTTTGGTGCCTTGCATCTCTCTTTTGGAGTTTTGTGGATTATTCACTTGCAATATTGAAACAAGCATCATGTCTAAATTAATCAATTTATTCATGGAATCAGAAAAGTTAGATGGACCCAAGAATTATAAATCTTGGAGTCAACACATCCATAACACTTTGATCTATAATGAATTATAGCGTGATATCTGTGATGGTGATACTGCTCCAAATAATCTCACTGACACTACTTCTTTAGAAAAATGGAATTTGAAAGATGAAAAAGTACTTGATTTGTTACGTTCTTCTGTAACTGAACACATGTTTGTTCATATTGAGAATTCAAAAGATTCATGGTCTGCTTGGAATCTGTTAAAGAATCTTTTTGATACTCTTCCTACATCTCATAGAGTTGATCTACAAATTAAATTGCTTAAACAAATATTAGCAGACAGTGGTGATGTATTAGAATACATTTCAAGTATTAAGAACATTCATCAGGAAACCATCAAAGGTAGTTTTCCTAAACTTGAAGATAGTTTTCTAGTCTCCATTGTAATAAATGGCTTACCTCTATCTTATAATAATTTTCTTGAGACTTTGCAAATAACTAATAGGTTATCAACAATGAATTTTGATTCACTTAGTGAATTACTGGCTCAACATAGTAAATATTTTCAAAGACAAAAACAATCAGGAGAAGATCTTATTTTCACTAAAGTTGAAAGTTCTAATGGAAGAGGAAAATCAAATTTTGGAAATTTTCAGAATCAATGTTCTAATCGAGGCCATGGCAGAGGTCATGGTTAAGGTAGAGGTTGTAGCAATTTTCATCAACAAAATTTTCAAAGTAATCCTCACAATAATAATGCACAGTCAGGAAGAGGTAGAAATTCCAGTCAAGTAATATGTAAAAGATATTTAAATATGGGTCATTATGCATCAAATTGTCTTACTAGAAATGATCAATTGCCAAAATTTAAGCAGACTTAGAATTCAAATTCTCAACAATCGGCTCAATGTGCAGAAGATCAAGATTACTAGGATGATCAATATGAATATGTTTTTTTAGTAGTTTAGCATGTAGATTCATTTGAAAATGATTGGATATTGGACACAAGTGCTACTCAACATATGACTTATCGTAGAGACTATTTTTGGAATTATCAAGATGTTCAACTAAATCCCATTTATTTAGATGATGATACAACTCATATACCTTAAGGAAAAGGTTCAGTGAAAGTATTTCTCCCTGGAATTGGTAACGAATTGATTTCAAATGTTTGGTATGTACCAGCTTTTAAGAAAAAATTGTTATCCTTAGTCACTATCAAATAAGTTGGACATCAAATTGTCATGCAAGATGGTTTGGTGAATATTAAGTCAGAGAAGGATAACTTGAAAACAATAATGATTGGATATGAAGATGGGAAGTTACTAAGAATGAATGAGAAAGTCATCCAAATAAAGGAAGAGGTTGCAGCAACAGTGAATTCTGAAATGTCTTCATTCAGATTATGGCATTTTCTATTTTCTCACTTAAACTTTGATAGTCTTTTGAAACTTAAGTCCCTAGATTTGTTAAAGGGTTTGCCAACTTTCAAGAAATAAAACTCCAAGTGTGAAGCTTTTATTTTTTGCAAGAAAAAACGATAATATTTTCCAACCAGCTCATGGTGAGAAACAAAGTATTTGGAGTTGATTCACAATGATATATGTGGTCCAATGGAATCCTCTTTTGGTGGATGTTGATACTTTATAGTGTTCATTGATTACCACATTAGAATGACATGGGTATTGTTGGCATATTTATTATGGAAGACAAAAGGCAGAGTATTTGTTTGTCATTGATGGCAAGCTTAGCTCGACAATGATGAACAAGAGAAAGTGGCAAGATCAGCAGCGCAACGATGATCGCATGGAAAGATCAAAAGCATAAAATCCAGGAGTCAAGGAAGAAACTCACGACAGAAAGTCCCAAAATGCGATAGATCAGAGCATGTCAAAGACTCCATTTAGGAGTTTCGGATATTAGGAGTTGGAGGAGTCAAGAGTCGAAACTCTTCATCACAGGAGTCCCAAAGTTGCGAAATGAAAAATGCCGAAATCCCGAAGCGAGCATGTCAAAGACTCCATTTCGAAGTTTCGGATACCAGGAGTTGGAGGAGTCAAGAGTCGAGACTCTTCATCACAGGAGTCTCAAAGTGGTGAAATCCGAAACATCGAAATCTCGAAGCAAGCATGTCAAAAACTCCATTTCCAGGTTTCGGATACCGGGAGTTGGAAGTGTCAAAACACTTCACCATAGAAATGTTGTAATTCCGAAATGCGAAAAACACCTTTTGGTGTAGGTTTTGGATACCGGGAGTTAGAGTATCAAAACACTTCACCACAGGAATATCGAAATGCCAAAATGCGAAATGGTGAAATAAACGCAAGACCCTGTGGATTTAATCCAATGTTGAAGGTGAATTTGAATATGATCGGAGGGCTACTATTTCATGTCACAATTAATTGATCAGTTACGATTCAGTTAGCAAAACTGATTCATAATTCTTGATCGGTTGGCGATTCAGTTGCTGCGGCATTTTTTGCCCAAGGAGATTCGAGGTGTAACGTATGAGGTGTGTGTGGATAAAAGGAGATATGAGACGACTGTGCAAGGTTGGTCATTCTGACTGAAAAATGAGTTGAACTGTAGAAAGGTAAAACTACAGTATGCGTAGTGTGAAGAAAGCTCAGAGATAAGGAACATAAGTTGAACATAAGAGAAAAGGTGAAGAGAGTTGAATGTGCACATATCAAAGAGCATGAGAAGGACAGAGAAAGAACAGATAGACAGAGACATCAAGTCAAGCCAAATATGAATAGAACAGAAGAATAGTGTAGCAGAGAAGAATTGCAGAACAGTGAAGAAGTGGTAAGAATTGATTTATCTGTGTTGTTGGTTATTCAATCATATATTTATATTTCAGGGTGGTAGGGAGGTTCTAGGGAGGATTGTTGTCCTCAGAGGTTCAAGTAGGTTCTTGAACACAAGGAGTTGTATCTTCCATTTGGTTGTAGCCAAAGAAACCAGGGTGGCAAGGTGGTGCAAGGGAGAACAAGTTTTCTCTGTTATACAGGTTGGAGCCTGTGTAACTGGAAGTTGGTGCTTCCATACAGTTCGTGCTGGAACACTCAAGAAGGTGGTGCTTCCTTCTAGTGGGTGCTAGAGAAACCAGAGAGTTGGTTCTCTCAAACAAGTTAGAGCTTGTAAAACAGAGGTAGTAGCCTCACATTGAGTTGGTTCTCAATTATAGATGATGTACAAAACTTAAAAGACTGCCTATCATTTCGAAGAAGAAGAGGTTTTCTCCCTTTATGGGTTTCCTCATGAAAATCTGTCTCTGTGTATATCTTATGTGTGAGTGATGCTCATTATTTATGTTGTTCATATATTGTATAATATTTATGGTCACTTGGAGAAAGATTAAAAATGGATTAATTGACTTAAAATTGTTTAAGCACAGTAACAACTGATTCACCCCCCCCTCTCAGTTGTCTTAGTGATTTCAACAATTGGTATCAAAGCATGTTCCTTTTATTTAAAGGTAGATCTGTAAGCTTAAACATGACAAGTCATGAAGGGACTTCAGCCAGTAAGCCTCCTCTGTTTGATGGAACAAATTTTTCCTTTTGGAAGGTTAGAATGAGAACATACCTAATGGCCTTAGGTGTTGATGTTTGGGATGTAGTAGAGACTGGATACATAAAGCCTGTTGTGCTAGCTTCCAAGGATGATAAGTTATAATTTATCTTTAATGCTAAGGGAATGAATGCTATCTTGAATGGACTTGCAGAAGCCAATTTTGTAAAGGTGATGCATCTTCAAACTGCCAAAGAAATGTGGGATAAACTTATTAGCAACTATGAAGGAAATGAGAAAGTAAAAGATGAAAAACTTCAAACATATAGGTTGAAGTTTGAACAACTAAAGATGAATGAAGATGAAACAGTTGGCAAGTATTTTTTAATAGTTGAAGAACTTGTGAATGCCATGAAGGGTCTTGGTGAGAAGTTTGAAGAATCACTCTTAGTTCATAAGATTTTAATATCTTTGCTTGATAAATTTAATCCAAAAGTCTCTGCAATAGAAGAACTAAATGATCTTAAAACTATATCCATTGATCAAATTCTAGGAACTTTAACTGCATATGAAATGAGAATTAGAAAAGATAAATCCATTACTAGAGAAGCATCGTTTAAAGCAGACAAGAATATTGATTCAGATTTAGATGATATTGAGGCAAAATTTGTGAGAAGGTTAAAGAAAGGATCATGAAAATATCAAGGCAAGCTTCCCTTCAAATGTTTTATTTGTGGTAAGATAGGTCATTTTGCATCTAAGTATCCCCATCATAAAAAGGACCAGAACTCTGATGATGAAAAGAAGTACAAATTCAAGAAATATAGTAAGAAGAAAAGTTTGTGTGCAAATAATGACAATTCCTCAGAAGACACCGATAGTGACTCTCCCTGTGAAGATAAGGTAAATTTATGGCCAAAGAGGATTATGATAATAAAAGCACAGGCAGTGATGATAATGATGAAGAAGTTATGGTTGATATTGAAGGAGAACTTATCAGTGCACTAGAAGAGATTGACAGACTCAGACTTAAGAACAGAAAGCAAAAACAATTGTTGATACAGTTCAAGAAAGACAGTAAACAACCTGATGAAGACTTTGCCCTGCTGAAAGTGGAATTAGAAGAGGCAAAGAAAATAGAAGACATACTGAAACAACAGTTGTCAGAGAAGAAAGCGAGGTGTGAAGCCTTAGAACAAGAGATAGTAAAAACCAGAAAAGAAATGGAGAAGTTTAAGGGATTGTATCACCAAAATCTGCCAAGTATTAAAGCCTCAGAAGGATTAACCTCCATTGTAAATCAGCAAAGAAACCCAAAGTTGAAAGCTAGATTGGGGTATGAAGAAGGATCAAGTAGTGATCATCCAAGAAATACAAAACCTATCAAGTTTTTCAAATCCTCAAACATTGACAACAGTCACTCTGCAGAAACAAAGAAAGAAAATCAGCCACCATGAAGGAATGAAAGAAAAAGTACCAGAACCGAATTTGTAGATCAGAGAGATTATCGGAATGAATGAAATCGTCCTCCACAAAGAAGACAAACTTTTTCAAGGTACAAAGGTTTTTTCTATGGTTATTGTTTTTTTTTCTCTAACTTTGGTCACAAAGCTATAAATTTTTCTTTAAGATTTAGATATGAGCAATCAAGTTTTTCAAGGAATAATTATCTGCCACCACAAAGATTGAGACATCCAAAGAAACAAACAATCACGGACTATAAATCATGTGATGACTGGGAGAATGACACAGGTGAAACACAACAATAGTTATGCGCATAAAAATCGTTATGATTTGTTATTCAGTGAACCAGAATGTTACAACTGCCATAATTATGGACATAAAGCTGCAGACTATCGCTTAAGGAATTACAATCTAGATTTGATCCCTACTGCTGAAAATGTCAAGGTTTGGAAGAAGAAAGAAGATGACAAGTGTGGACTAGTGTTATCATCCCAAAGAAAAAAGAATCCTTGGTATATTGACAGTGTATGTTCCAAACATATGACTGGAGACAAAAGTAAGTTTCTAACTCTAAGTGAAAGAAAACCAGGGAATATAACTTTTGGAAATGATGCGCCAGGAAAAATAAAAGGTAAAGTAATGGTAAGTTTGAGTAATGGCAAAGGGAAAGCTCAATATGTGTTGTTTGTAGAAGATCTAAAACATAATCTGCTTAGTGTCAGTCAAGTTTGTGACCAAGGATGTGAAGTCGTTTTTACCTCTAAAGACTGTAGAATAAAATCTGTGAATTCAGGACAGCTAGTTGCAAAAGGGATAAGAACATAAAACAATGTCCATGTGTTAAAAGAAGAAAATGAATAATTCCACTTAAGCAAGTATGATGAAAGTTCGCTGTGGAATAGGAGACTTGGACACCTAAATTTTGATCATATAATTAAGCTCAGAAACAATGGGGCAGTAAAATATCTTCTGAAGATATCAAAGCCATACGACTCTGTTTGTAAACCCTGCCAGATAGGAAAGCTTACTCGCACTCAGTTCAAATCTAAAAACTTTCCTTCAACAGAAAAACATCTCTAGTTAGTACATATGGATTTATGTGGACCATCAAGGAAAGAAGGTACAGGAAAAGAAAATTATTTTATGTTGATTATTGATGATTATTCTAGACTAGCATGGGTTTCCTTTTTGAAGGAAAAATCTGAAGCATTTGAAAAATTCAAAGTGTTTAAGGCTCTGATTGAGAATCAAACAGGAAAAAGATTAAAGGCAGTAAGATCTGATAGAGGAGGAGAGTTTATTTCATGGAACTTCAAAGAGTTCAGTGATAAAGATGGGATCAAAAGAGAGTACACAATTCCAAGGACTCCACAACAAAATGGCGTTGTTGAGAGGCATAATAGATCAGTACAGCAAATGGAAAGATCAATGATGAATGAAAGGAACATACCTCAGACATATTGGGTAGAATCAATTCATACAATCGTTCATATCCTTAACAAAGCTCATCTCAGGCCACACAGTGACAAGACTCCTTATGAACTATGGTTTGGAAGACCTACTTCAATCAAGCATTTTAAAGTCTTTGGGAGTAAATGTTATATCAAGAACAATGATGAAAATATTGGCAAATATGATGACAGGGCTGATGAAGGTATATTCTTGGGTTATTCTTCAAACAATAAAGGGTACAGATGTTACAATAAGAGACTGCATAAATTGTTTGATTGTATAGACATAAAAGTTGATGAAGAAATCTCGGTCAGAAATGTAAGCAGTGTTGAACCAAGCACAGAAGATATAGTTGAAGATGAAGATGAACAGGTCCAAGGATTAGAAAGGGAAGAATCTGAATCAGATGAAGATACAAATACTCAGGCTAACACAAATCAGCAGAAAGAAGAACACCTCTCAGAATTGTTAGAAAGAATCATCCTGAAAATCATATAATTGGAGATATAAATAAAGGAGTTCAGACAAGAAGGAAATTGATTAAAGACTCAGAACAATCTCATGTTGCTTTTTTATCTATGACTGAACCTAAATTTTTTTATGAAGCCAACCAACATGATGATTGGATTAGAGCAATGAATGAAGAGCTTGATCAGATTGAGAAGAAAAATACTTGGGAACTTGTCCCTAGACCTGAAGATAAGAATGTAATAGGTTCCAAATGGGTGTTCAAGAATAAAATGAATGAAAAAGGACAAGTTGTTAGAAATAAATCCAGATTGGTCTGTAAAGGGTATGCACAAGTTGAAGGTCAGGACTTTGATGAAACTTTTTCACCAGTGGCAATATTGGAAGCCATCAGAATGTTTCTTGCTTATTCATGTCATAAGAACTTTAATGTTTATCAGATGGATGTTAAGTCAACATTTCTTAATGGAGATCTAGAGGAAGAAGTATATATGGAGCAACATGAAGGATTCTCATTGAAAGATAATCCTAATTATGTTTGCAAGTTGAAGAAGGCCTTATATGGATTGAAACAAGCACCACGAGATTGGTATTATAGACTGGACAAATTTTTACAAAACAAAGGGTTCAAGAAAGGTACTGTTGACAACAATCTCTACATTAAGTCTGAAGGTGATAATTTACTAGTTTTCTTGGTTTATGTAGATGATATTTTTTTTGGCTGCACTAATGAATCATTTATCCAGTGGTTTGGTAACTCTATGCAAACAGAATTTGAGATGTCCATGATAGGAGAACAGTCATATTTTCTTGGCTTACAAGTAAAACAAAGTTTTGCAGGATAGCCAGGAGGGCATCCAATATCTCCATATGAGGGAGAAAGGAAAAAGGATGACTGTCCTTGGAAGTTGAAGCTACAAGAAATCTCAGGACGGATAACACCTTGTGTATGCAGAGGTTCTACAAGAAGCGCAGAATCCGAAGAATCCTTCGGGGATTCGAGAGTAAAATCTCAGGAGGAATAATGCTTTCGATGCACAGAGCCATAGCTGTAAGGAGTGCAGAGGCCAGACAACTCTCTGAAAGAGTTCAAAGTTCCCAAAGCTCAGGAGGGATAGCATTTTTATACGCGTAGAGCTCACAGAGGAAGATGAACAAAGGTCGAGGCCTTTGAGTATTCGAAATTCTTCCAAATTCAGAAGAAAAGCGTCGAAGCTCGGGAGGAGCAACAACTGCTATCGGATTAAGCCAAGAAGATCTAGACTGTTGAAGGTTTTCACGTCTAGGAGGTAGTACAGGAAGAGTGCACAGGAGAAATGATATGAAGCCGTCAGATCTCGAGCGAACAACCGTCAATCGTTAAATCTGACAGAAGATGTATGAGGTTTAAACCTCACGCGAAGAGAAGCGAGAGGCGGAGTCTCGAAAGAACGATAGAATCAGAGCCATTCGTCGGAAGAAGGACACATGTTGTGAGATCACCCGTCTCGGGGACTCGGACATTGGGGGTCTGGAAGATAATTTTTCCAACTTCGCGAGTGGTGAAGCTGCGAAGTGAATCACAGTCGTCCATCAGAGGAGGACAGGTGGCAGAGATCAGAGAATCTCGTGAACTCGGAGGTTCGCAGGGTGAGAGCCCAAGGATTGAGTGCTCCAAGTCGCGAGAAGCGAAGTCGTGAAGTAATATAAGTCGTCCATCGGACAAGGACAGGTGGCAGAGATCAGAGGATCTCACGAACTCATAGGTTCGCCAGGTGAGCACCCAAAATTTGGGTGCTCAAAGTTGCGAGAAGTGAAGTCGTGAAGTGTCGAAGTTGCACCTAAGAGACACGTGGCAGAACCACACGGTGGGCCTGGGAATTAAACCAGCAGACACACATCACTTATATGAAGGAGTCAACACCTCATTGACCTCTCGTATCTCGGGGAATCAGGAGAAAAGGGGATGAAGGTTTGAGCCTTCAACTCATGAAGCCACAAGTAGCGAGAAAAAGAGGAAGAAAGGTCAAATCTCACCTCTCGGGAGTTTGGGAAAGAAGGTGCCAAGGATGGACCTTTGAACTCGCGAAGGCGTGAGAGGCGAAAGGTGCTAGTGCTTATCCTAGCCGGTGGTCGTGCAAGGAGGGCCCTGACAAAGGGAGAGATGTACCCATTTCGCGATCTCGGGTATCACAAGATCATAGAGGAAGAGTCGGGAGCCACAACTCATGAACTCGTGAAATCGTGAGTCGTGGAAAAGGACCCGTGGATCGATTTGAAAAGGGATTCCAGTAGAGAATCTGAGAGAGTTGATCTGGCTCGAAGGGCATATAGAATGATCCTGTGAGCGGATATCGGCCTGGGGGTCGATAGGCCTACATCAAGTTTGGTATCAGAGCGAGAACTCGGTTTGTAGATTTCAGGCAGAGAAGCAAAAGGAAAAAGAGGACAGAGTGTTGGAGACTCTATGAATGATTGCTTGCAAGTGAGCAGCAGGTCTTCCAGGAGGGCAGACAGGGACATCGATATGGCTACTGAAGGCCGAAGATACGCTGGAAAGAAAAACCTAGAGCTGATGAGAGAAGCTGAATGGGATGAAGAACTCGTTGAGATGAACACGAGGATGGATGAACTTGCATTGGAGATGCAGCAAAAAACTAGGTCAAGATGGGTATATGAATGGCCCATGAAGACAAAGATAAAATGGCCAGTCAAGGAGTTGATGGCTAGAAGACAACATTGGTTGTTAAGAAGGTGGTTGAGGCATGATGAAAACCTCAACAGACCAGAAGAAGAAAGGGTTCAGATATGTGAACCAAAGACTGGGAGAAATCTTAGTGATGCTGAGAATGAAATGGGATCAGCTGAAGATCTCAAGAACTGCCAGGAGGGAAGAGAAGAATTTTTCGATTTCCAAGTGGGAAAAGAGTTGAGATCAGTTGGGGATCTCACAAACTGTCATTAGGGCAGCCTAGAAATTCCTAATTTCCAGGTGGGCAAAGAGTTGAGATTACTGCAGGATCTCAGAGACTATCATGAGGACAGCCAGAGAATTTCACATTGCCAGGAGGGCAATGAATCGAGATCACTGTGGGATCTCAAGAACTGCGAGGAGGGTAGAGAAGGAATAATTCCATATTTCCAGGTGGGCGATGGATCAAGAAATCTGCGGAATCTCATAGACTACCAGGAGGGCAGCGAAAGGTTTCCAAATTTCTAGGTGGGCAAGGGAACAGAGCTGGGATCAGTTGATTCCATAGATTGCCAGGAGGGCAGTAGGAAAATCCCATATTTCCAGGTGGGCAGGGATGAGAAGGAGAATTTAGATCAGCAAACGAAGCTAACCGAAGAGGAGGAAGATTGAAAGAACCTTCTAATGATTGGGGGAATTGAAATATTCCTACCATTTGCCCAAAGGGAGGAAAAAATATGTGTTGCAGATGCAACAACAACAGACGCAGGACAACCAGCTGAGACTGTCAGGAAGGAAGAATTGGAGCATATTTGGGAAGTTGCCCAAGCCGAAGAAGAAGATGAGCATTCCAAGGAATGGCTCAATATTTTCAACCATGAAACTAAAGACTACATCCTTTGAGCTGGCAAAAGAAGAAGAAGAAGAAGTAGAAAACATTAGTTTGGCTGATCTGTATGAACAAATTGAAGCACTGGAAATAAGGGTGGTAGTGCAAGGCATGCACATCCAACAGGTGAAATTGGAAGCAGATGAAGAAGGCATGGGAGATCACAGTGATCTACCCAATTGCAGAAATTTTTTGCAGCTAGAGAGACTGCATGAACAGGGCCAGCCACTGGAGCAGCTGGACGAAGTGATCGACGAGATCAGGGAGCTGATGCTAGAGTCAGAAGAAACTGTCAGCAAGAAGAAGCCGAGCAGAAAGAAAGAAGCAGAAGCAGCAACAGCAGGGAGATGGAGCAGATGAACAACTCCAGAAATTTGTTTGGGATTCAGGAGGATTTCAACCGCTGAGATGGGAAGCTCATGAGAAGGAGCTCATGAATTTTTGTAGCTAAGGAGTATGATGCAAAATCATCTCTCCATGTCAGTCATCCAGCCATCCAGCCACGTCAGCGCATGCATTCAAGGCTGAAGAGAGGAACAACCCTCGTCTTCAATTTTAAAATTGAATGTAATTAAATGTTTAATTTGTTGAGCTGGGAAGTCTTGCTTTACACGGGCGTAGAAGTAATTAGGATTTTAAATATTTGAAGGCTGATATCTAGATCCAATTTGTGGACTAGACAGCCCATTCAATGCCATTGAATAGGGTAGGTAGATTGGAGGGAAGAGCTCGAAGAGCCCCTCTTGTAAAAGATCAATTTCGATCTCATTTTGGAGAGAGTTGTAAGTGGTAGAGAGTCTGTGAATAGAGAGCAAAAGAGAAAGAGTTGAGACCTTGTTACAGACCATGCTCAGGAACACCTTGTAAAAACAAGCATTTGCCATTTAATACAAACAACCGTTTTTCCTGCATATTTCCCGTGTTGAATGAATGTCTGTGTGTGTTCTTTATGTTGTAGATGTATGTTAGACATTTGCAGGGAGTTGTTTTGATTTCAGGCTAGAGAGAGGTTCTTTTTGGTTTCATGCCAAGAGGGCGTGACAGAGTACTTCGGTCTCTGAATACCAGTTCCTAGATGCACTTCTGAACTCTGCGGAGTCAGACCAAGACGTGTCAGGTGGGCACAGAAACTGGAATCAACAATTCAGAGGAAGACCTTTTGAGGTTGTTGAATACCTCAGGAAACAAGACTGTGGATAGAACACAATTGTGTTAGGATATTTAGACACTTAGGAGTTAGTTAAGATCTACTTGGTCTAATATGTCGTTAGGTAAAAGTGTGTTTCTTTAGTATGCATTAGTATGCATTTGTAGTTAGGAAATCCGACGGTCACGATATGTTCCGGACATAGAGTGATCCAACGGTTCATACTCTCCTCGATCTTAACGGCCATTGATCCATGGATTAACACCCGATTGGTCCATTATCTCTATTTAAAGAGCATGGAGGGTCATTTTCCAATGATCGATTGTGAGAAACTCTCTTGTAAAATCTCTCTGTAATCTTTTTCTTTGCATTAATAAACTGCTCCAAGTGGTCGCGTTGGCTGGGGCCGTGGATGTTTCCCCATAGGGGTTTTACCACGTGAAAACATCGGTGTGTTGATCTTTGATATGGTTATGTGAGTGGTTACTGAAGGTGTTCATCCTCTTTTGGAATACCTGTGTTGTCGAACATCGTATCAGAGCCTGTTTGAAAACCCGCTCTTGTTGTAGATCGAGATCGTGAAGCCGAGTTGCCTCATCTCCATTTTCTGGAATTTCCATACATTTCTGGGCTGAGAGGACTGTTCCATTGCGTCTAGATCACTCGTTTCATTCAGGAACACTTTCGTTTCACTCGAAAAGGTTCCCTTTTGCCCAAGATACGACCATTATAGTCAAATCCGGAGGTATAAAGTCTGAATACGCATTTTTTTAAAATTTTTGCAAAGTTTTGATTTTATTTCGGTTTGTATTTTTTATTTTTCAGGCTGCTACTCTTTTAGATCTGCGTATGCTCTTTTTCCCACGCCTTGTGTGATCTTGGAAAATCAGAAACAGATAGGAAAAGGTGCATCTTCCGGGTAAGCTAACCAAGATCTAACCCTTGTTGTCATCGAGAAGCGAAATTTTTTTCTTGTGTGAAAAGAGTTTTTTTGGAGCATGCTCTCCAAGGCCGTCT
>ML819854.1:28921-58503 GCA_009831015.1 Picea engelmannii | reverse complement strand
TAACACCCGATTGGTCCATGATCTCTATTTAAAGAGAATGGAGGGTCATTTGCCAATGATCGATTGTGAGAAACTCTCTTGTAAAATCTCTCTGTAATATTTTTCTTTGCATTAATAAACTGCTCCAAGTGGCTGCATTGGTTGGGGCCATGGATGCTTCCCCGTAGGGGTTTTACCACGTGAAAACATCGGTGTGTTGATCTTTGATCTGGTTATGTGAGTGTTTACTGAAGGTGTTCGTCCTCTGTTGGAATACCTGTGTTGTCGAACAAGTTGCAGATAGAATCTCTGAGGAGTTATGTAAAGCTTTGCCAGCAGGGCATTGAGCAGGTGCATAGGGTGCACAGGAGAGAACAAAATTGTTGGATGTTCTGTAAGAAGATACTCTGTCAAGTGGGCATTGAGTAGATGTGCATATAGGCACAGAGAGGAAAGGAACTTTGTTGAGTTATGTGATTGAGGAAGAGTCCACAGAAGGATCTTCGCAGGGTTGTTGAACATCCTGAGCACTCAGTAAGAGGTTGCTTGAGTGAAGGATAGCCAGGAGGGCATCCAATATCACCATCTGAGGGAGAAAGGAAAAAGGACGAGTTTCCTTGGAGGTCGAAGTTACAGGAAAGCTCAAGACGGATAACACCTTGTGTACGCAGAGGTTCTGCAAGAAGTGCAGAAGCTGAAGAATCCTTCAGGGATTCGAGAGTAAAAGCTCAGGAGGAATAGTGTTTTCGGTGCATGGAACCACAACTGCAAGGAGTGCAGAGGCCATAGAACTCTCTGAAAGAGTTCAAAGTTCCCAAAGCTCAGGAGGGATAGCGTTTTTATACGTGGAGATCTTGCATAGGATGATGAACAAAGGTCGAGGCCTTTGAGTATTCGAAATTCTTCCAAACTCAGAAGAAAAGCACCGAATCTCGGGAGGATCAACAGTTGTCGTCGGATTAAGCTGACAAGATCTAGACTGTTGAAGGTTTTCACGTCTAGGAGGCAGTACAGGAAGAGCACACAGGAGAAATGATCTGAAGCCATCAGATCTCTAGCGAACAACCGTCAGTCGTTAGATCTGACAGAAGATGTATGAGGTTTAAACCTCACGCGAAGAGGAGTGAGAGATGAAGTCCCGAAAGAATGAGAGAATCTGAGTCATTTGTCGGAAGAAGGACATGTGTCACGAGATCACTCGTCTCGGGGACTCGGAGATCAGGGGTCCGGAAGATAATTTTTTCAACTTCGCGAGTGGCGAAGCTACGAAGTGAATCACAGCCATCCATCGGAGGAGGACAGGTGGCAGAGATCAGAGAATCTCACGAACTCGGAGGTTCGCAGGGTGAGAGCCCAAGGATTGAGCGCTCCAAGTCGCGAGAAGCGAAATCGCGAAGTAATCTAAGTCATCCATCGGAGGAGGATAGGTGGCAGAGATCAAAGGATCTCGTGAACTCGGAGGTTCGCTGGGTGAGAGCCCAAAATTTGGGTGCTCGAAGTTGTGAGAAGCGAAGCCACAAAGTGTCGAGGTTGCACCTAAGAGACACATGGTAGAACCACACGGTGGGCCCAGGAATTAAACCAGCAGACACACATCACTTATACAGAGGAGTCAACACCTCGTTGACCTCTCGTGTCTCAGGGACTCGGGAGAAAAGGTGATGAAGGTTCAAGCCTTCGACTCGCGAAGCCGTGAATAGCGAGAATGAGAGGAGAAAGGTCAAATCTCGCCTCTCGGGAGTTCAGGAAAGAAGGTTCCAAGGCTGGACCTTTGAACTCGCGAAAGCGCGAGAGGCGAAAGGTGCTAGTGCTTAGCCTAGCTGGTGGTCGCGCAAGGAGGGCACTGACAAAGGGAGAGCTATACCCATTTCACGATCTCCGTTATTGCGAGATCGCAAAGGAAGAGTCGGGAGCCATGACTCGCAAACTCGCGAAATCACGAGCCGCGGAAAAGGACCCGTGGATTGATTTGAAAAGGGAATCCAGCAGAGAATCTGAGAGAGCCGATTTGGCTCGAAGGGCATATAGAACGATCCTGTGAGCGGATATCGACTCGGGGGTCGATAGGCCTGTGTCATAAATTGTTCTTTAATATTTAGATATGAGCAATCAAGTTTTTCAAGGAATAATTATCTGCCATCACAAAGATTGAGATAGCCAAGCAACAAACAATCACAGACTATAAATCATGTGATGATTGGGAGAAGGACACAGGTGAAACACAACAATAGTTATGGGAATAAAAATCGTTATGATCTGTTATTCAGTGAACCAGAATGTTACAACTGCCATAATTATGGACATAAAGCTCCAGACTGTCGCTTAAGGAATTACAACCCATATTTGATCCCCACTGCTGAAAATGTCAAGGTTTGGAAGAAGAAAGTAGATGACAAGTGTGGACTAGTGTTATTAGACCAAAGAAAAAAGAATCTCTGGTATGTTGACAGTGGATGTTCCAAACATATGACTGGAGACAAAAGTAAGTTTCTAACTCTAAGTGAAAGAAAATCAGGGAATGTAACTTTTGGAAATGATGCGCCGGGAAAAATAAAAGGTAAAGGAATGGTAAGTTTGAGTAATGGAAAAGGGAAAGCTCAAGATGTGTTGTTTGTAGAAGGTCTAAAAAATAATCTGCTTAGTGTCAGTCAAGTCTATGACCGAGGATGTGAAGTTTTTTTTACCTCTAAAGACTATAGAATAAAATCTGTGAATTCAGGACAGCTAGTTGCAAAAGGGATAAGAACAGAAAACAATGTCTATGTGTTAAAAGAAGAAAAAGAAGAATGTCACTTAAACAAGTATGATGAAAGTTGGTTGTGGCATAGGAGACTTGGACACCTAAATTTTGATCATATAATTAAGCTCAGAAACAATGGGGCAGTAAAAGATCTTCTGAAGATATTAAATCCATACGACTCTGTTTGTAAACCCTGCGAGATAGGAAAGCTTACTCACACTCAGTTCAAATATAAAAACTTTTCTTCAACAGAAAAACATCTCCAGTTAGTACATATGGATTTATGTGGACCATCAAGGAAAGAAGGTACAGGAAAAGAAAATTATTTTATCTTGATTATTGATGATTATTCTAGACTAACATGCGTTGCCTTTTTGAAGGAAAAATCTGAAGCATTTGAAAAATTCAAAGTGTTAAAGGCTCTAATTGAGAATCAAACATGAAAAATATTAAAGGCAGTAATATCTGATAGAGAAGGAGAGTTTATTTGATGGAACTTCAAAGAGTTATGTGATAAAGATGGGATCAAAAGAGAGTACACAATTCCAAGGACTCCATGGCAAAATGGAGTTGTTGAGAGGCACAATAGATCAGTACATCAAATGGCAAGATCAATGATGAATGAAAGGAACATACCTCAGACATATTGGGTAGAATCAATTCATACAGCCATTCATATCCTTAACAAATCTCATCTTAGGCCACATAGTGACAAGACTGCTTATGAACTATGGTTTGGAAGACCTGCTTCAATCAATCATTTTAAAGTCTTTGGGAGTAAATGTTATATCAAGAACAATGATGAAAATATTGGCAAATATGATGACAGGGCTGATGAAGGTATCTTCTTGGGTTATGCTACAAACAGTAAAGTGTATAAATGTTACAATAAGAGACTACATAAACTAGTTGATTGTATAGACATAAAAGATGATGAAGAAATCTCGGTCAGAAATGTAAGCAGTGTTGAACCAAGCATAGAAGATATAGTTGAAGATGAAGATGAACAGGTCCAAGGATCATAAAGGGAAGAATCTGAATCATATGAAGATACAAATACTCATGCTGACACAAATCAGCAGAAAGAAGAAAAATCACCTCTCAGAATTGTTAGAAAGAATCATCCTAAAAATCAGATAATTGGAGATATAAATAAAGGAGTTCAGACAAGAAGGAAATTGATTAAAGACTCAGAACAATATCATGTTTCTTTTTTATCTATGACTGAACCTAAAAAATTTGATGAAGCCAACCAGCATGATGATTGGATTAGAGAAATGAATGAAGAGCTTGATCAGATTGAGAAGAACAATACTTGGGAGCTTGTCCCTAGACTTGAAGATAAGAATGTAATAGGTTCCAAATGGGTGTTCAAGAATAAAATGAATGAAAAGGGACAAGTTGTTAGAAATAAATCGAAATTGGTCTGTAAAGGGTATGCACAAGTTGAAGGTCGAGACTTTGATGAAACTTTTTCACCAGTGGCAAGATTGGAAGCCATCAGAATGTTTCTTGCTTATTCATGTCATAAGAACTTTAAAGTTTATTAGATGGATGTTAAGTCAACATTTCTTAATGGAGATCTAGAGGAAGAAGTATATATGGAGCAACCTGAAGGATTCTCATTGATAGATAATCCTAATTATGTTTGCAAGATGAAGAAGGCCTTATATGGACTAAAACAAGCACCACGAGCTTGGTATTATAGACTGGACAAATTTTTACAAAACAAAGGGTTCAAGAAAGGTATTGTTGATAACAATCTCTACATTAAGTCTGAAGGTGATAATTTACTAGTTGTTTTGGTTTATGTAGATGATATTATTTTTGGCTGCACTAATGAATCATTTGTCTAGTGGTTTGCTAAATCTATGCAAACAGAATTTGAGATGTCCATGATAGGAGAAATGTCATATTTTCTTGGCTTACAAGTAAAACAACGTTTTGCAGGAATTTTTATATCTCAAGAAAAATATTTGAAAGATATGTTGAAGAAATTTTAGATGGAGGATTCATCTCCTGTTAGTACACCTATGGTGGTTAGTTGCAAGCTCAGTAAATATTATATTTCACCGGATGTTGATCAAAGGACTTATCGCTCTATGATAGGTAGTCTTTTGTGCATCACACCATCCCGTCCTGATATAATGCAAGTTGTTGGAATGGTAGGTCTTTATCACTCTGCTCCTAAACAAAGTCATTTGGTATTTGTCACAAGGATATTCAAATACTTGAAGGGAACAATGACTTATGGTCTATGGTATCCTAGAAATCAGAATTTTTAGTTAACTGCTTATTCAGAAGTAGATTGAGCAAATTGTGTTGATGAGAGAAAAGAACCAATGGAGGAGCATTCTTCCTGGGTGACTCATTAGTAGCATGGCTTAATAAAAAGAAAGGATCTATTTCCTTATCAACTACAGAAGCAGAGTACATTGTTGTTGCTACTTGTTGCACTCAGATTTTATGGATGATACAAACTCTTGCAGATTTGAAGGTAAACTATACTGATCTGATTACAATTCACTGTGATAACATCAGTGCCATTAGTGTCTCCAAGAATCCTATTCTTCATTCTAAGATTAAGCATATCCCAATAAAATACCATTTTCTCAGAGAACAAGTTACAAACAGAGTTGTTCATCTAAATTATATCCCTTCCACAGAAGAGATAGCTAATATCTTTACTAAACCGTTAGCAGCGACCCCTTTTGGATATCTTCTTCAAAAGTTGGGAGTTATAACTTCTTTCGTCTAATCTTTTCACCTGGTCAGGGGGAGTCCTTATTGAATATCTATTGTATTTCTAAGCTGCTCATAGTTGACAGGGGGAGTATGTACTGTAACAGCTCAGGGGGAGCGTGTTTCTTCTTTGACATTGATGTCAAAGGGGGAGAAAGTGTGGTAATTTCAAGGATGCTATAGTGGTATAGTTGGATGTTCTTCAAGGTTGCCATCAATGCCAAAGGGGGAGATTGTTGGCATATTTATTACGAGCAGACAGAAGGCAGAGTATTTGTTTATCATTGATGGCAAGCTCAGCCCGACGATGATGAATAAGAGAAAGTGGTAAGACCAGCAGTGCAATGATGATCGCATGGAAAGATCAGAAGCGTAAACTCCAGGAGTCAAGGAAGCAACTCACGGCAGAAAATCCCAAAATACGATAGATCAAAGCATGTCAAAGACTCCATTTCAAAGTTTTGGATACCGAGAGTTGGAGGAGTCAAGAGTCGAGACTCTTCATCACAGGAGTCACGAAGTTGCGAAATGCGAAATGCCGAAATCCCGAAGCGAGGATGTCAAAAACTCCATTTCGGAGTTTTAGATACCGAGAGTTGGAGGAGTCAAGAGTCAAGACTCTTCATCATAGGAGTCTCGAAGTGGCGAAATGAGAAACGCTGAAATCCCAAAGTGAGCATGTCAAAGACTCCATTTCCAAGTTTCATATACCGGGAGTTGGAAGTGTTGAAACACTTCACCACAGAAATGTTGGAATGCCGAAATGCGAAAAACACCTTTTGGTGTAGGTTTCGGATACCGGGAGTTAGAGTGTTGAAACACTTCACCACAGGAATGTCGAAATGAAAAATGGTGAAATAAACGCAAGACCCTATGGATTTAATCCAATGCTTCAGGTGAATTTGAATATGATCGGAGGGCTACTGTTTCACCTCACAGTTAATTGATCAGTTACGATTCAGTTAGAAAAACTGATTCATAATTCTTGATTGGTTGGCGATTCAGTTGCTAAGGCATTTTTTGCCCAAGGAGATTCTAGGTGTAATGTATGAGGCATGTGTGAATAAAATGATATATGAGACAACTTTGCAAGGTTGGTCGTTTTGATTGAAAAATGAGTTGAACTGTAGAAAGGTAAAATTACAGTATGCGCAGTGTGAAGAAAGCTCAGAGATAAGGAACAAAAGTTGAACAGAAGAGAAAAGGTGAAGAGAGAAGAATGTGCACATATCAAAGAGCATGAGAAGGATAGAGAAAGAACAGATAGACAGAGATAGCAAGTCAAGCCAAATATGAACAAAGAAGAAGAATAGTGTACCAAAGAAGAATTGCAGAAAAGTGAAGAAGTGGTAAGAATTGATTTATCTATGTTGTTGGTTATTCAATCATATATTTATATTTCAAGGTGGTAGGGAGGTGCTAGGGAGGACTGTTGTCCTCAGAGGTTCAAGTGGGTGCTTGAACACAGGGAGTTTTAGCTTCCATCTAGTTGCAGCCAGAGAAACCAGGGTGGCAGGGTGGTGCAAGGGAGAACAAGTGTTCTCTATTATACAGGTTGGAGCCTGTGTAACTAGAAGTTGGTGCTTCCATCTAGTTGGTGTCGAAACACTCAGGGAGTTGGTGCTTCCTTCTAGTGGGTTCTAGAGAAACCAGAGAGTTGGTGATCTCAAACATGTTGGAGCTTGTAAAACAAAGGTTAGTAGCCTCACATTGAGTTGGTGCTCAATTATAGATGATGTACAGAACTTAAAAGACTGCCTATCATTTCGAAGAAGAAGAGGTTTTCTCCCTTTATGGGTTTCCTTGTGAAAATCTGTCTCTGTGTATATCTTATGTGTGAGTGATGCTCATTATTTATGTTGTTCATATATTGTATAATATTGATGGTCACTTGGAGAAAGATTAAAAATGGCTTAATTGACATAAAATTGTTTAAGCACAGTAACAACTGATTCACCCCCCCTTCTCAGTTGTCTTAGTAATTTCAACAGGTATAATTTTTAAAGGAAAATTCTGAAGATTTTGAAAAGTTTGTAAATTTTCAACACATGGTTGAAAATGAAACTAGAGAAAAGGTTGTTTCTTTGAGAACTGATAATGGAGGTGAATTCACTTCAATTGAATTTAATGATTATTGTCGAAACAATGAAATTAAGAGGCAACTGAAAATTTCCTATACTCCACAGTAGAATGGAGTTACTGAAAGGATGAACAAAACTCTCATGGGAATGGAAATATCTATGATGCGGTTTAAAGGGTTGAGCAAAACAATTGGGTTGAAGCAGTTCATACTGCAGTTTATCTCATAAATCGATCACCTACATCAGCTTTATATGGACAAACACCTTATGAAGCTTGGTATGGTTTTAAACCCAAGGTAAATCATCTTAGGATTTTTGTTTCAACATGTTATGCTTTAGTTCCTAACGAAAAGAGGACTAAATTAGAAAACCAAAGTATGAAGTGTACCTTCATTGGATACTCTGATGAAAAGAAAGGGTATAGATTGCTTTCAGATGGAAAATTCATTGTCAGTAGAGATGTAATTTTTTATGAAACTAAAAGTAACAGTTTAGATGAGATTAATCATCTCCTTAGTTGTTTAGAGAAGAAAAACACTAAGGGTAAAGGTAAGTTAAACAAGTCAAAGAAAACATTTTGGTTTGAAAAATACTTTTTTTTCTCCAGAAGAAATCTCTTTATCTAAAAGTTCTTCTGATTCATCTGATAATGAAACTACAAAAGACTCTTCTGATACAGAATCTTCAAAATAATTTTTTCCAACCTAAGATATTTCAGATGAAAGAAGAGACTCATTTTTTGAAAATATTCTTTTCAATAATAATGGTGATTCATATCCTTAATCCCCTCAATGTAAGAAGTCAAAGTGGGCCAAACAACTTCTCAAAGATGTTCATTTAGATGAAATGAACAAAACATGAAATAGGGGATCTTCAAGAGCAAAAGAAATTTTTTCTCATGCTTCCATTGAACCTACTTCTTTTGCTAAAGTAGCTGGACATAAATAATGGAAGGAAGCAATGATTAATGAATATGATTCAATACTTGCAAATGGTACTTGGAAGTTAGTTGATTGTCCACACGATGTTAATCCCATCAGTTGTAAATGGGTTTATCGAGTTAATTACAAGCCCAATGGTAAAATTGACAAGTACAAAGAAATAATTGTTTCTAAATGTTTTGCGCAATAGAAAGGAATTGATTATGAAGAAACTTTTTCACCCACAACTAAATGGAATACTATCAGAATGGTTATCAATTTGGTTGCACATAATGGTTGGAAATTACATCAAATGGATCTCAAAAGTGCCTTCCTAAATAGTGATATAAAGGAAGATATTTTCATGACTCAACCACAAGGGTTTGAAGCTAAAGGTCAAGAACATAAAGTTTTCAAACTTGTGAAGGCTTTATATGGCTTGAAACAAGCTCCTCGAGCTTGGTATGTAAAAATGGATGAGTACCTGCGAAAGGTGGGTTTTCAGCAAACTAAATTAGATGATACATTGTATTTTCGAATGCAAGATAAGCTCATGGTGATAATTGTACTCTATGTTGATGACTTAATCATAATAGGAAATAATGAAGCTCACATAAAAAAAGTTAAGGAAGAACTTAAAGCAGGGTTCAAAATGACTGATTTAGGGAAACTTCATTATTATCTTGGAGTTGAAGTATATCAACATCCTAACCAAACATTCCTTAGTCAAACTAAGTATGTCATTGAATTGTTAAAGAAATTTGGCATGGAATATTGTAAACCTTCTCTTACCCCCATGGAGCAGAAATTGAAACTTTCAAAATTTGAAGGGGGTTAATTGGTAAACAGTACAAAGTACAGGAAATTGGTTGGAAGTCTAATTTATTTGACAAATACTCGACCATATTTGTCATATTCAGTCAGTATAATTTCAAGGTTTATGCAGGAACCAAGGGAAAGTCACTGGAATTCAGAAAAAAGGGTACTAAGATACATTCAAGGTACAAAAGATTTTGGTCTTCTCTGCAAAAGGAACAAAAAATTTACACTTGTTGGATATTTAGATGATGATTTTGTAGGTGAAATTGATGATAGAACATCCACTTTAGGTTATTTAATGAATATGGGTTCAACAACAGTATCTTGGAATTGCAAAAAGAAAACAACAATTGTCAATTCTTCAGCAGAAGCAGAGTACATATCAGCTTGGGAAGCAACATGTGAGATTGTATGGCTACGCATAATTTTACAGAATCTTGGTGAATCTCATAAATCATCAACTTATTTATTTATCGACAGTCAGTCAGACATAAAGGTGGCCAAGAATCCAGTATTTCATTCAAATACTAAACATGTCGACACCAAGTACCACTTCATCAGATCTCTCATCATCAAAGAAATCATCAAGCCTCAGTTCTGTCTGTCTGAAGATCAAAATTCAGATATTTTTACCAAACCTCTTGGTATAATAAAGTTCACTAAGTTCAAAGATGAACTTAGTATTTGTAAAAATGAACTTTCATATTAAAGGGGAGATTGTTAGCCTTGTAATCCTAAAGTTATTTAGTCTAAGTATTTTCTAGTATAAATGTTTTTAGAAATTAGTTTATAATTATATTTTGTTAGGATAAGGACACCTAGCTTCTATGTAAAGGAAACCTATCATACTCATGTGATTATGTGATTGGTTGTTCTCCTAGATTTTAGTTTAGAGTTGAGATATATAAACTAGCTCCTTCTTCAAGTGAGGTTAACAAGTAGATTATGAGTTCTCACTTCAGATTGTAATCACCTTTTCCTTATTAATAAAATTACATGTCTGAGGAAACTTTGTCAACACAAGAGGCTACCACAATCAATGATGTGTCTAGGAGCATGACACAAATTTATGCATCCTTGGATAATAGACAAGTTGACCAACAAGCTTCAGTGGTGGAGATGGAAGGTATGATTTCCAACCATCATGTTTCCATTTTAATTGATCTTGGTTCTAATTTGAGTTAGTTGCTCCTCAAATTGTTGATAAATGTAAATTTCAACAAGTTAAACATGTTAAATCATGGTTGGTACAACTAGCCACTAGAACTAAAATAAAAGTAACAGAGTTCATACCAGCATGCCAATTCATTATAAGTGGGTTGCCCACCCAATCGAACCTGAACATACTTCCTCTAGGATATTATGACCTATTAATTGGCACGGATTGGTTGGATGCCCACAATACCAAGTTTGATTGTTACAGTAAAACTTTGGAGTGTGAAAATGAAGAAAGAATAAGGGTAACCCTACAAGGGATTCAAAATCCTGTCTCAGTGAGACGAATATCAACCCTCCAAGTGAAGAAGTATTGCATAAAGGAATGTCCCTTGTATGAAATACAAGTAATGAACTATGTTGAGAATGAAAAAACCAGCCTATAGGACCATCCCATATTAAGAGAATATAAAGATGTATTCCCGGAAGAGGTGTCTGCTCTACCTCCTAGAAGGGATATTGAATTTTCAATAGAACTTGTACCAGGAGCGGTGCCAATGTCTAGAACACCCTATAGAATGAGTACACTAGAGCTAGTTGAGATCAAACTATAGTTAAATCAGATGTGGGACAAAGGATACATTCATCCTAGTGTGTCCCCATGGGGAGCACCAACCTTATTTGTGAGAAATAAATATGGCACACTTAGATTATGCGTAGATTATAGACAACTCAATAAGATGACCATCAAGAATAAGTATCCCTTACCAAGGATCAATGACTTGTTTGACCAATTAAGGGGTGATACAATCTTCTCCAATATTGACTTGAGGTCTAAATACCATCATGTCCGAATTAAATATGAAGACATCCATAAGACAGCCTTTAGGACAATATATGGTCACTATGAATTTGTGGTGGTGCCATTTGGGCTTACCAATGCACCAGCCACTTTTATGTGCTTAATGAATAACATATTCAGAAATTTATTGGATAGGTTTGTGTTGGTTTTCATTGATGATATCCTAATATATTCCAATAATAGGGAAGAACATGAATAACATCTCAATATAGTACTCCAAGTACTAAGAAAACACCATCTCTATGCTAAGCCTAGTAAGTGTGACTTTTTCCAAAAACAAGTCCATTACTTAGGCCATGTTATCTCTGAGGAAGGAGTGGCAATTGATCCTGACAAGATTAAAACCATCATGGATTGGCCTACCCCAAAGGATGTATTTGATATAAAATCCTTTATGGGCATAGCAGGATACTATAGGAGGTTCAAAAAGGGATTCTCCAAGATTGGTTTCCCAATCACCTCCCTTCAAAAAAGGGGGGTTAAATTCATTTGGACATCAGAATGTGAATAAATTTTTCAAGAGCTGAAATACCTTCTAACCAATGCTCCTGTACTGAATATTGCAGACCCAAACAAGGACATCCTTGTGTGTACAAATTCCTGCAAGGAACAGCTCGGAGGAGTCCTTATGTAAGAAGGACATGTGATTTTCTACGAATCCAGAAAATTGAATGAGCATGAAGTCAATTATGTGACCCATGATATGTAATTGTCTACCATAGTGCATGCTTTAAAAATGTGGAGGCATTACCTCTTAGGTAGAATATTTGTACTTATGACAAACCATAGTGGGTTGAGGTATTTGTTTGACCAACCAAAACTCAATGTGAGACAAGCAAGGTGGATGAATCTCCTTAGTGAGTTTGATTTTGAAATCAAACATATCAAAGGAAAGGAGAATAGGATGGTTTATGCCCTTAGTAGAAGTATGAATGTGGTTCTCTTGGCAGCTATAAGCGCTAGTGAATCAGACATCAAAGAGAGAGTCAAAAGTGAACAAGAAACATATGCATTTTTTAATACTGTGATATCATACCTAAAGCAAGATCCCACAGGGGTGAAGTATGAAGGTTATCAGATGCTTAATGATGGCTTGCAGACTTACAAGGGAAGATTATATATTCCAAATTGTGACGATTTGAAGAAATGGATGAACTACACAAAAGACCATATATTGGTCATCCTGATGATCATAAAATGATCACGGCCACTAGGAAACTATTTTATTGGCCCGAACTGAAAAAAGGACATAGTTTATTACTTAGCTAAGTGTCTAGAATGTCAGCAAGTCAAGGAAAAGAACCAACACCCAATAGGGTTGTTTCATCCCCTACCAATTCTCGAATGGAAATGGGAAACCATCTCCATGGATTTCATCATAGGATTACCAATATCAACCAAACAAAACGATGTCATCATGGTAGTTGTGGGAAAACTGAGAAAGGTTGTTCACTTCATACCCATCAAGTCAACTTTCAAGGAAATAAATATTGCCATCATTTTCATGAAAGAGATATTTAGACTGCATGGCATGCCTAAGGAAATTATATCTGACAGAGATACAAAATTTAATTCAAACTTTTGGAAATCTCTATTTGCTACTTTTGAAACAAAATTGCTCTTTAGTATAGCCTATCACCCTCAAAATAATGGGAAGACAGAGAGGGTAAACCAAGTGTTAGAATACATGTTGAGGATGCATGTAATGAATCAACCCAAGAAGTGGGAGGACTACCTACCACTGGTAGAATTTGCCTACAACAATGGCTATCAAGAGTCATTAAAAATGAGCCCTTTTGAAGAACTCTATGGAAGAAAATGAAACATTCCAATCAGATGGAACAACCCAGTAGATAGAGTTACAATTGGGCTAGGTATGCTAAAGGAAATGAAACAACCAGTAATTCAGATCAGAAAAAATCTGAAGATAGCCCAGGATAGAAAAAAGAGCTATGTAGACATGAAAAGGACTCCTAGAGAGTTCAAAGCAGGGGATCATGTGTATCTCCGAGTTAGACCCAAGAAAATATGTTTGAGGATGGGAGCTTGTGCCAAGATGGCACCTCAGTATTGTGGACCCTTTGAAGTTTTGGATAGATTGGGACCAGTAGCCTATCATTAATCCGGATTATTTTCGGCACGAAATGAGAGCGGAGATATAATAAAGAAATGCATAGAGATATTGTAGATATTCAATAATATAACAGAAATGTATCAAAGATGCAACCATAAACACAGATATATAGTAATACACGATTTCTATTAATCAGAGAAATGTACAGAGACTGTAAAAATACAGAGTGAAAGACTCACTAGAATGGTGGCAGCTTATCTCTGAGAAGAGATGTGACAGCTACTCACATTTGCAAGAAGATGGTTACAATGAGGCTCTGGAGGCCTTTTTACAATAATCGGGAATGTCAAAAGTCCTAGACATCCAAAAACCTAACCCTAGGAGATGAAGCGCCAAAAGTCATGTGGGCCCCGTTTGGGTAAGTTGGTGCATCAACTTCCCGGGGTCGTAACTTTTGCATATGATCTCCGTTTTAGGCGTGTGATAGCTCGTTGGAAAGGTATCGTAGAGAAGATTCATTTTGGGGGATCAATTATTCCTTTGGCTATCATTGAGAACCTAGATATTAAAAACCTTCATTTAGGCCCTCAAAATGGCCCCGGAAGTTAAAACCTGCTAAAAATAGTAAATTGCCAAAATTGCCATAAAGTTGTTTTGAGCCAGTTGGAAATGGTGGGTGGCCACCAATATCCACCTAGATCAATCATATAGAACTTCCTCCCACAGTGAAGGAACATAATTTTTTCCATGTTTCTTTATTAAATATGTATGTACATGATTCTAATCATATTATTGACTGGTCTATGATTCAGGTGGAACCCGAGGGAGAATTCATTCCAGAACCTCAATGCATAATAGACAGGAAGGAAACCCCACTCAGGAACAAAACCATTGAATAGGTCAAGGTGCAGTGGAAACACTTTGGCCCAGATGAGGTTACATGGGAAATGGAGGATGCCATGAAACAGGCATATCCATTTTTGTTTACTTTTTTACATACAGAGCACATCGACAGATACAACATTGAGGATGATGTCCCTTTAAGGGGGAGGGGATTGTAATACCCATGTTTCCCCCAGTTTGTAAATATAATTGTGACTGGCCAAGAGACTATGGTGGACTAAATATGTGTGAATGTTTGATTTGATGAACCTTTGTATGAAAGGGTCAATGTATGAATTTTTTGTTATTAATAGAAATTGGATATGTGTTGCACAACTATTGAAAGGGGGAAGTTTGCCCAGATAGACCATGGATGATATGAGAGATATGGTGAGGGAAACCAAGAATGGTTTATATGACCCTCATCAAACTAACACCTACTGGGTGTAATTTCTCAACATTCCTCTGACCTAGAAATAAATTACCAGTCAAGATGGTAATTGGAAGGCCATCCTCAAGAGTTAATGAGGATATGGGGAAGGGTACCCATCTGTAAGGCTTCCAGTCCTGACCATGAGTTGGGGATTTTGACCCACACAGCCTTGCTAAGGAAGGCAAGAAAGGAAGTGATTCGGGGGATAGAGACATATTTTCAAGAAGCAGAGTAAAGTAAAAAATCTTTAGAGGAGAGGAGAGCATGTTTTTCGACTCTAGAATTGAGAGAAAAGTGGAGAAGCAAGATCATTTTGGTTGTAAGAAGTCATGGAAGGGTTTCTCTACAAGATGATAAATGACGATGACGAGTGACTGAGGAAGTGCTCGTGCAGACCTCCTTTATTGGAGTAGATAAAACCAGTTTCCAATTTCCTGTGCGAGGAGGAGAGTAACCTCTGTCCCTAACTGTCGTGGAGCAAGGAGAAAGAATCTCTCTCCGGGATTCATGGTCTAGCTCGGGGGTGGACAGTGTAAAATCTGTCAGGAATGGATGTGCCTATGGTTGGGAGGAAACAAGAACCCCTTTCAACACTCGCTTCACATTTTCCAGTTTTGATAAGTATTTTCATACTCTATGTAATATATTGGATGCAATAAATGAATGCCTGTGTGTATGGTTAAGTCTTGCAGTGTTTGAATAGTTATTAGAAATGCTCATTTTCTTTTGTAAACTGTTATATTTACATGGTATTCAATTTACCTTAGTTTATCCACTAGAGAGTTATGGGATGTGAATCTACAGAAGAATCGGGGTAGGATTAACTAAAACGTTTAAGTCCTACCAACTTTTTTAGTTTACCTTAGAGGGAATGTCAATTTCAACTCTGTGGGAGAAGGGATTTTCCTTCAAACCTTCCACCCATGTGACCAAGGGCTTATACCCATGGCCTTAATCAAGTCTCGAATAAGATCTAAGTGTATCCCGAAACCTAAATATGATCCCCTATGACCCAGGGTTGGAAACCCATCGCTAAGCCCGAAAGGAGCAAAGCTACTTTGGCTTCGGGACTTTGAGACTTATAACTCTGCAATCCTAGAAAATAGTTGAAGGTAGAAGTCATGAATTGATGAGGAATTTAGATCTAGGAATCTAGTGGAGATCTCTCTCGGTCGTCAGATCGTACTTAGGAAGGGGTAGTGTTAATTACTTCAGCGAAATCCCACTTTGGGAGAATAGGGGTGGTCTAGCACCAAAAATCCTGAATGTCAAAGTCGCAAAGTTAATCTGGACCGTTGCAAATAGAGGGATGTGTGTCCACAGATCAATGACTATCCAGAAGTTTGGGTATTCAATGGTATAGGGACGTGCAAGTTTCCCCGGAGCTCTACAAGCCGGAGTAAATCCTAGTCGTGAATGCTAGGTACACGTGGCGATAGATCAGGTGTGGTTCAGAGATTCAGGGCTCCAGAGAGGAAGCTAGAAGATACACACTGAACTTCTGAATGTCGAACTTCCGAAGTGACATGGACCGTCGATCCTCATATCCTTTGGGATCCCTCTCAACCATCGATCTAAGAACTCTGTTGAGAACACCTCTTAACTTCCCAACCAATCGGGAACGTGTTGTGGAGCGACATGTGGCCCTCTCTTGTCCCCTATCAAATGTTGTCTATTGGACTAGAGGTGTTACATGAGAGGCTACATGGAAAGATATCCTATATTCAAGAGACTTGGTACTACGAAGGAACTTGGCCAAGAGTTTTCAAGGTGTGAAAACTCCCGAAGTCGCGAACAACAAAGTGAATCTCAACCGTTGATAGGTAGAGGGCACATGATGTTAGATCCGAGATTATGGATACTTGGATCTTTAGGGGATTCACGATGTGAGGAGTTGTTAAGCTCTGAAGCCCAGTGTTGTGAAGTAACGGGAGCCGTGTATCTACGAATCTACGTGGAAATACCTCGACCATGATATTTGAAGGAAGATAGAAGGTCGTATGTCTGGGGATGACATGGCACACTGACGTCATCCAGGGTGGCATGTACCTACAACTAAGATGCCACATGTCACCAAGATATGGACGATTCATAGACCCCTTATGCCTATTAGAGAATGATATGTGTCACCCCTGGCCCTCGCCACATGTCATCCTCTAGTTCGTGCCCACCTGGCCAACATGGTTGGCAATGTGATCGAGACTCTGGGAGTCTGTGATTTCAGGAGTTCTGAATATTTGGGGTGTAGTATAGTGGAGAGACATTCAACGTCGATAGTTGATCACCGAACATCGAACAATCAATGTCAATCGTCAATCGCCGAACGTCGAATGTTCAACCTCAATGTCGAACATCGAATGTTGAAAAAGGGACGTCCAATGTCTATCGTTGAATGTCGACGTTCAATGTAGAAAGCCAATTGTTGATCGTCGAATGGCCAAGGTCATGTGGAGATATTTCGAGACTTCGGGGAGTATACGTGCAGTAAGAAAAGGGGTGTTCAACACCGATCATTGAAGACTCCAACTAATAACGCCCAGATAACTTCGGGAGGTTGTATCTTACAAACTAGGGATCAGATTTTGAGCTGTTAAGAGTTGTTATAAAGCTACAAATGAGTAGAAGAGGATGAAGGCCTCGAAGAGACGATTTGAGATGATTTGAACGAGAAAAAATTTGATGCCCCATCCCTAGAAAGGGTATTTAGGGGTCGGGTGTGTTACAAGATAGGTGACCAAACTATATTTGTTCTAACCATTAGTTCCCAAGACTTATTTTGAAGGATGTTAACATAAGAGACAAGATCCAACATCACGCATTTCATTTCTTATCCTCTAATTCCATAGTCATTTTAAAATATTTTCTTGGCCTCTCTCTCTTCCTAACATGTCTCACATGTCTCTCATACAAGGGGGTATAAATAGGAACATCATCTTCCATCCTTTCTATCCATCCTTTCAACATCCATGTTATCCTCCTAGAAACTTATGGGTCATTCAGAACCTTAATATATTTCAAAAAAATACTTGATCTTCTGAATCTCATCTCATTCTCTAGTAAGGTATTGTTATTTCTTCTAAATAGGTTCATCCTTCAAAGATTCTATAGCACTATGGAATAATTGATTCTATCACACTATATTGAAATGGGATGGAATTGGAGTAGCCTTCTTAATCTTTCCTTCTAGAATATTCTCTGCATCTAGGCCATTTCTTATACCTCCTTGAATAACAACAAAACTCTATGTTATTCTCTTTGTTCCTTCATAGGCTCTATAGTAATCATATTCACTCACCTTTTATTTTCTTCCCACTTTCCTATCAACTCTATACAATCTTCAGTTTCATACTCGATGCTACAATAATGCCATCATAGCAAATGGGGTTTCGAACAAAAATGTCATTGCGTCCTTCCTTCGGCATAGTGACATTGTATATATGAAATCCTCCTCCCACAGTTGTATATATGTGGTAGGATTTATATATCCTTTGAATCCTCCTCATCCTCTTCCTCCATTGTCCTTCGTTCCCTCAACATGATAGGAATTTGTTCTATGTTCTTTCATCAGATCCAATGCTCTACAATTGTTAACATCGTGGCCCATTGATTTATAAAACCCATAGAAGGGGGTATTTTTGATTGTTTAGTAATTTTGTTACATCAAACATTGATTCAACTTGTGGCCCCAAGTTCTATAGATATCACACCAATTAGGCTTTACTCCAAAGGGGAATGGATTCAATGCATTTGTTGGACTATAATTTCCAAGTATTGGGCATTCATTCATATTATGTCCTTCTATTCTACATAAAGTACACAATATTTGTTCACGCAAAATTTTCCCTTTAGTATTATCTCATAGCTACTTAGTTGAGTTACTCAACTAGTTTTACACCTACACCAAGCCCGATGTAGTCTCAACACATCCTCCTATTGACTGCATGGGAATTGAAATATCCAATACCTCTTCCTGTGTATTAATCTCCTGCTAAATAAGGGGGATCCTGATATGGAGAAGTAAGTTAGCTATAAACCATTCTCTATGTTGAACATCTTGGAACTCAAATGTTAATCTTCCCAACAAGACTTTGAATCCCTAATCATAATCCCATTATGTCTCAACAATCTTCTTTTTTATCCCATTGACCTCTACAATTCACTATTATTATGACAATTTTTTAAATTTAAATACTACCAAATTTGATCAATTTTAAGTGACACAACTAAAAATAACTAACTTGAGTAATTTAGTCCAGGGATAAAAAATATGACTAAATAACAATTACATGAATATGGATTATTAGAATTTTTTTCGATGACCACTACCACCAATTAATTGAAATGACACCAACCTATATGAATTAGTAGTATTTCTACGGATGACCATTACTTCTAATTAATTGAAATGACACCAACCTAATTAATTATATGAAATATAGAAATGTTTATAGTGCTAGTTCTTTATTTCCCTTCATTCCATTGGATAAATTTACATAAATAACTTCCTAATGATAACCCCTTACTTTTATTGTTATTGTAGGGATCTAACCATTTCACAAGGAATTTGTAAAATTCAAGTATATTGTCCTCTAGAATAATATATTGGATCAATATCCTTATCTTAGGGGTTGGTTTTACGCAATGAAAAATTATTTAATGTATCCATTTATTTCTACCATCCTATAGTCTAAAAAAAAATTACAAGGATCAATGCATTTGAGACCCATTCTCCTCATAATGTGAACTTGAATGACACTATCCCTTTCTCCCATGTCTATTGTAATACCCCGGTTTCAATTTGCAAAATTAGCAATGCATTTTTGTTTATTTGGTCAAAGACATACCAATATTCCCACAACATAAGTCCATGGTTAAATAAGCATAGTTTATTGAAAATGCATAAATTACTAAAAGAAATATTTTTCAAACCCTATAATTATGGATTTGCATACAGTTAGAAGAGGGTGGCCCCGTTTTTTGAGAAAGGAGCAACTCATTTTTAATTTTACACAAAGTAATTAACCATCATATAAGCCCCTTTTGACTCGCGATCTTTTTAAAACTTCATTACGTCTTTTATAAGTGTGTATCCCTAATGACATAATATTTTGTGATTGGTAGCTTCATTTACCATGATGTTTAAACTTGATCTAGGGGGATACACCTCTCTTTTCCATGATTAAAACCATGGTCGTTACATCGTATTTAATATAATTACTAAAAGATATTTTTTTCAATGGATTTGCATATAGTTTGAGCTATGAATATGTCTTGGGACGCAAATGCGTGAGGGTTCGAATTCAAGTAACCAACCGAAGGGTATATTTGGCGTCAAACAAAAATTTTCTAGGAAGGAGCGTGTTTTGGGGATTGAGAGGCAATTTTTTGTTTGATTTGGTTGATGAGAGGGGTTTTTGGGGTCGGACTGAGGGAAGGGGTTTGAATTTTTAGTATTTATTGCAGTTGCCATGGAGAGAAGTGCCATAGAGAGAATGTGGAGATTTTGAAAAGTACGATAAGGAAATTACAATTGGCAGATAATTTGGAGTAAAAATCCCCTTCTACTACATAATTGGCATAGGTCAGCATCAAATATTTCTAAAAATGATCATTTAAATAATTAAAAAAGGCTATTCAGAACATGAATGTTAAAATCTTTGTATATTTTAAGTAATGTGACTTTTTTTCACTTTTAAAGTAGAAAAACCATGGTCATTTACAATGATAAAAAAATCTTGAATAGGTGTGTGCTTCCCTGGCTTGGCTCACTATAGATTGATTACTCATACCGACTTAGGATCAAAACATCTTCAGATAGTATGTTAATCTGGCCATTCCATATGTATCCATAATTGAGATATTGATGAGAGATATATCTATGATATGATTTCCATACAACTGACCCAGATCATATTTGTCCAATGATTCATATTTTTCTATATTTAGCATCAATCACGTTTGAGGATTCATATTTTTCTATATTTAGCATCAATCACGTTTGAAGAAGTCATGGCCTAGATAGATGGCATGTCCATGTCCAATCAAACTATACAATACCATTGGATCACTAACCTTATTTAACAAATAATCCAGGATAGGTCGCAAGCAATAGAGGGTTCTATTAACATTTCAATAAAAAAAACTTCCAAGTCACTTCATCAAATCCTATGGTCCAACAAAAAAATTAATGACACAATATTTTAATGCAATAATCCTTTGTTATCATGTTTTTCCTTTAGTTTGTCCATCTAGAATTATAATTCATATTCAAAAATTGTAGTTGTGAACTTTGTACAAGAAGGTTTATTTTCAATCAAAGGGCCCTCACTTCTTAAGCCAAGTCTCCCACATTAATGGAATTCATAAAAAACCTTTACAGGGCACCCTCTTTCACTCCTACTTTCTTAGCTTACCAATGTATGTTATTTAAAGATGTAAATTTCTTCCCAATTACCTATTCTCAACCTTGTTTGCAACTGTAAGAATCCTTCATAACATTGGAAAGATAGTTAGATATTTTTTGTGACATAGTGGGAAGCAATCTAATTAGAGGAAATTAAAACTTTTCAATTGAAATATAATTTATGATCCCTTTGAGTGAGGATAAATTATTGTTCAAGATATGGTTCTCATGAATAATGAATTTTTTGCTAATCTAGTTGGATACTAGTCTCGAGTAAATTAGAGTGGTGGAAAGAATCCATTCACAAATAATACGTCCCAGCTACACCAATAACGAAATGTCTAGATAGGCCACTTTTGGATCTCTTAAGATTTCCCATATATAGTTTGTTGAAGTCGGCCTCTTAAATCATACAAAATAATCTATCCTAGGGAGATGTGTAATTCCTTAGGCACAACAAATTAGCTTTGATGACTACTTGTAGTTCTCTAGAATTGTCATTTTCCAAATATGGTGAACATTGAATACCACCCATTAATCATGGTCTAGAACTCAACTAATTGTTTATAAAATATATTTTTCATTTTCTTCTACATGTTTCCATGCTACAATCTTTTCTTGTCTAATTTTGTAGAATAATTATGTCATATTTTTTCCACAGTCCACCACTTAAGATGACATCCTTCCTCCTTTGTTATGGAAATGAACAACACTTAAATGGGAGCCTTATTTTATAGTTGGAACATGTTATATCTATACTCTAAATAAATATGAGCCTTGTCAAACAACCAATCCTACAGTTACAACATAGTATAATATTCCAATTCATGCCAATGAATTTGCAACTCCAAAGCCTGTAGACTTTATGAATGTTGAATAAACTTAAGGGGCATAAATATAGGAAACTAAACAAGATATACTTATATATTTATGTAAAAATAAATCTTGTTTACTCAATCATGAACAACTTCAAAATGGCTTGAAGATAGTCTTATTATTAATGGATGATATTGTTGTTAATGCATCTAAGGCCCCTAAATATTCTTGGTGGGATTCTGGAAAAATTGGTTGCTATGGGAGAATTCTCTATAAACAATATTGTTAGGGCCATGTTGTCCTTACAATCTCTTGACCATTTTAAGGTCATAGAAATCAAGGATACACCATATGAAAAAGATCTATTTTAGCAGTTTTAAGGATTACAACATTTTGTGACTAGAATAGTACCCTTCATATATTGTTGGTTTGACATGATTTTCTTTTTCTTTTGTATTGATTCTACTTGGAAGTTAGTTGTAGTGGTTATAGCTTGTAACTTTAAGTTAATTGTGAGAGAATCATATAAATCATAACTTGTTGTCCAATGAGAGTTAACCAAGCTTGATCTATGCCTTATTATGATATGAAATGACCTTAACTTGGATTTTTTGGTGTAAGTTATTGACATGGAAATGTTTAATATTGTTGTTTTTTCCAATTGAAATTCACAAAATTAATTGTAACCTATGTACATTGTATTACAAATCTGAAGTTGATATATTTCTAGTACAAAATAGTTGAAGGTAGACAAATGAACTCTAGAATGCTTGATGTTGGTTTTTCTGCATTATTAGACTATTCCAATAATATTATTGTCATATATTTGTTAATTAACATACCTTTTTCATAAATGAATGTAGAAAAATGAAGATGCGTCAATGCCCAATTTTGAGAACCGATGGATGTCATGCATACGATGAGATAATAACCAATCAGAAGATCTTGTATATATATACATTTCCATGTAATGACTGTCATGGTCGAAAGATGAAAAAACTAAAAGTTATTTGCAAACATATGCTAAAAGTTGGTCATAGAGGTATAAGCCCTTTCCCTCAAAATTATTATCTAGATAACATATAATTGCGTAGCATGAGGGACGAAGAGGCACCAAACATAGTTGAAGAGGAAAGAAACATAGATGAAGAGGCACGAATCTTAGATGAAGGGATTAAAGTTGATAGAATGTTGAATGAGGGTCTCAACGATGATTGGAACATGTTGATGGAGGATGCTTCAAAACATGTGTATGGTACTTGCAAGTTAAGTCATTTGAAAACAATCCTTCTAATTCTTAGCTTGCAAGCAGTGCATGGTTGGAGAAATGAGAGTGTTGATGAGTTATTAGTATTGTTCTGTTGGTTGTTACCACTTGAATCAACATTTACAACAAAATGGAGTGCATGTAAATCACAAATCACTAAGTTGGGCTTAGGGTATGAAAACATCCACACACGTATGAATGGTTGTGTATTATTTCGCAAAAATATTACAAGTGAGAATGAATGTCCGAAATGTAATGAAGGGAGGTATAGACCAGGTTTGAAATCAAATTTATCTCCTACAAAGTTTCTTCGCCACTTTCCAATAATCCCACAGTTTCTTCGAATGTACAAATGTCAAGACATTGTTGAACTTATGCAACGACATGCCCAAAATAAGAGCAACGATGGAAAACAATGACTTATGTTTGATTTCTAAGATATGGATGGAGTTTGACAACAAATGGCCCTATTTTTACCAATATCCTCATAATATAAGGTTGGTATTAGCTCTAGATGGGGTGAACCCATTCTCAGATCAAAGTACTAAATGGTCAACTTGGCTAGTGTTTTTAATAAATTTTAACTTTCCTCCATGGTTAGAAACCAAACCATTTTTCCTAATGATGTCATTCATTATGCCAGGAAAGAAAAGTGTGAATTCAAATACAATTGATGTTTATTTAGAGTGATTATTTGATGAACTAGCATAATTGTGGAAAGGAATTGAAGAAATTCAATTTTTAAGGGATGATGATTCAATCCAATTCATTTTAAGAGATTCTTTATTTTTTATGATATACGATCTTCCTGCATATGTCACATTGACTGGTCTCAATTTTCATGGATAACGTGAAGGTCCAAATTGCATATTTAAGGGTTTTGTGAGGCACTCAAGTAGTTTTCATAAGTTTATTTATTGTGGACATCATGCTTACCTTAAAATGGAGCATTTATATTGTTGACAAAAGTCACTTTTCAATGGTTAGGAAGAGAATCATGAAGCACCATTGGCAATAACAAGTGGATAAATTATTGGCAATACAAAAAAACGAAGGCAGTTTATTGATAGTGGTGGCATTTGTGGTAGTAAAAATGATCCACTTAATTATAGTGGCATAAAATGATTGTGCATATTCTATAAGTTGCCAAACTTTAAACATATAGCTATCAGGCATACTATTGAGTTTATGCATATTGAGAAAAACACAACTTTTTTTTATTATAGAAAGTATTTTTGGTGCATATGATATAGTGTCAGCACATCTATACTTTTAAGAACTAAAAATTTGTCAAAACCTTTCGGTTGAAAAATACGGTGATGGAAAATATAGAAAACATATTTATCCTTATGTGTGAATAAAGGAACAATGTGCACAATTATTAAAGTTGATGTCTCATACTCGATTTCCTAATGGATATGTAAGTAATAATATTAGAAGCCAAATTGACAATAATAGCTTAAGAGGCCTCAAGACCCATGGCTATCATGTCATAATCAAGGATATTTTACCTATTGCATTCATATCAAGTTTGGAAAAGGGGCCAAGAGTGGAAATTATAAGGTTGGGACTAATATTGAAGAGAATGAGTTTGTATGTGTTAGATCCTTCAAAATTTGATAATTTGAGGGGAGAGATTTTTGAAGTCCTTTGTTTATTGGAACGAGAATTTCCACCAACAATATTCAATATTTATATGCATATTGTTTTACATCTAGAATATGAACTAGAGCATTGTGACCCAATAAGAGCGAGATGGATGTATCCTATAGAACGATATATTAAGGTTTTGAAATTTTTTGTTCATAATAAGGAAAAACCATAAGGTAGCATGTCTGAGGGATATTCAATGCAAGAGGCCATAGGATTTTACACAAGATATATGAAGGATTTTAGTGATGTCAATTGACGTGTATAGGATGATGATGAAGAGGAGAAAGTTGCAGGTGAAGTAAAGAAGGAAATGGACATTGCTTCAAGCTATCACATGAGGAAATAACTGTGATACATGCCTATGTTCTTCAAAACACATTTTCATTCAATAAGTGGCGCAGGTGAAATATTATTTACATGATAATTTATTTATTTATTTAATTTCATCTAATACCTAAATTATCATTATCATTTTCATTGTCTTGTATGTTCATATTCTATACAAAAAATATGAAGAAGTGATTCAAATAGGGATGTGCCCAATTTGAAAGCGTAGACTTCAGGAATTGAATATTGGAGGTGGTTCTTTTCCAAAATTTGATGATTGGATTGTTGATGCAATCAATGATGCACAACAAGAAGGTCAAGATATAAAGAATGAAAAAAGTGATATTTCACAACCTCCACATATATGGGCTTGTCATTTAATTGGAATGTGGGCCTATGGTAGTCATTTAATATGGAAGAAAAGGACAAAGGAAAGACAATTTGTGATTTTATTGTTAGTGTTGAATTTCATCACGAAACTGAAAATAACTTTTATGTTGGATTCATACAAGAAATTATTCAAGTTGATTTTGGTGAAAATAGTCCTATATTACTAAAATGTAAATTGATCAAACCATTTGCAATACAACATGATGTGTATGTATTTGTATGTGCAAATACAAATCAAATTTTATCAAATATCTATGAGCCATGTGTTTCACCTCTTCAAATTAACTAGTCATTCCTTATTGACGATGTAACAATCCCATGATGGTCATATTCCATTCAAATAGAGTATCATTCGAAAAGGAAATTCATGGAATATGTTGATATAATGCTCGATGTACAATATAATACTTTACAAGAAACATTGGAAGAAGCAATTGAAGATGACAATAGAGTATTTGAATAAGAAATTGTGATTCCTAATGAAGATACTAAGAGAGAGAATTTAATGCATGATTGGGGCAATCTGTTGTATGGGGACAAGGAAGAAAATAAAGAAGATTCATACACGAGTGATTAGGATTGTGATCTTGATGGAAATGTAGATGATCATGATGATGATTTGTCACCTTAAATTTATGGATTAAATTTTCACTATCCAAATGGATTTTGTTTTTTTTTCCATGGTATTATCCAAATGGTTGTACTAAACTCTATATGAAATTTATCCTTCATTTTTCACTCTATTGGATATGCAACATTTTCATTTTTGTTCATGTGCATCTCTACATACATTTTTATGTGGGTTAATCTAGTCATGGTCTACTTGTTTTCAATACTATGAAATGTTTTTTTCTTGTCAAATACATAATGTATACTTGGTACTTCAAGGAACAATCATATTTCCTTACCTCTCTGTTAGCGACATTATTTGTCTTGGGGCTCAAATGCACCTAGGTCTGCAGGTTACGCGGGAAGCGCCCCAATGCAAAGCGAGAGAATCTCTTTTCCGATCATAAGTCAAGCGAGTGGGAGAAGTGTTGGTTGTCAGCCGTCGAGATTAAACTACAAAGAAAATCGACGGTCATCGGGATTTCGGGGCTGCCGATTTGTCCTGGATTTAGCACGAAGCGTAGCGCCAATAGTTCAAGGAAAATCTGGGTCATCCGATCCAGTTGAGACAGGTGGCAGTCAATCGGCATTTCGGGGATCGGCATCTCGGGAGACAAGGAGCCTCCCATTCTTTACAGCTGAAATCGTCGATCAGCGAAACGCCGAAAGCACCTTTGGAGCCAAGCCCACGGTCCTAGCACCAGGTCACATCAAGCGAGCCTGTGAATGGGGGTAGCCCCCTTTATAATAACGAATGTTATCTGGGCCATTCATCTGAAGGACACACGGCGTACATCCCTGTCACGTCAACATTCGGGAGTTCGAGGGGTAAGCGCTCCTTATCATTTCACCTCTCGAAACCTCGAATCCCAAAATGCCGAAAGCGCCCATAATTAGGCTCATGGTTTTGGCCCCTGGTCACAAAGGAGTAGACCTAAAGGAGGGGCGCTAATGTTTATCATTCGACGAGATGGGCCCCAAAGCGCCGAGAGTGATCTCAGTCGTTCATCCTGGATGAACACGTGGTGTGCGATTGGGTCCTCCCAGCCTCTCACCCATCGCGATTTCACGGCAGGAAGACTTGCTCCTTCCTATCCACGAACTCCGAAGCGTCGAAAGCACCCAAAGGCAGACCCACAATATTGAGGAGCAGTCTCAACCGTCCATCTAAAGGGGACACCTGGTGAATGATTAGGCTCCCTGCCTTCTCGCCCATTGCGATTTCGAAGTGCAAGAAGCAACTCCTTCATATCCCTGATGCGCGAAGTGACGAGAGCGTCTAGGACCTGGGGCCCGCAGCAGCGTCGGGTGAATTTAGGACTGTCAGATTTGAAGGATGCATGGCGCCAGATTAAGCCGTCTTGGCGTTTCGCTCATCGCAATTTCAAGAAGCATGGATCAGCCCCTTCATATCCGCGAACGTCGAAAACACCTTTGGGAGTAAACACAGGGTCATAGCCCGTGGTCACTTGGGAGATAAAGAGAGCTGTGCAAGAGGGGCCAAAGGCACCGAGTTCAGTTACAAAGGAGATCATCACGACCTCCAGGTGCCATCGGATCCGATCTCAATCCTGTGTCTTGCTTGGAGTAAATGAAGGCATGAACGGGTGGTTGAAACCTCCCTTCATTCATTAAGTGTGAGATATGGAGGGTATGGCAAGCGGTCTGCTCGAAGGGGTCCTGTGTACCATTTTTTTTAAAGGAGCCATGCCAAAGTCTCTGAAGAGACAGAGAAGTCTGCACACGCTAGCTCGACACTTAATGGCTCAGCTACCCTCCTTACAGGAGCCATGCGCAGTTAAGGTGGCGCGTGAAGAAGGATTTCAGTACGAATTTGACTGAAAAGACATCGAGCCCTGGGTGACTGGGCATGCCTCTGTTAGGCAAATTTTCCTAAGTATATAGGCTTAGTTTTTGTATTTTGTAAGTATCGATGGTAGAGCGAGGCTCCCGATTGTAATGTTTTAACAGACGCTCTAGTTTTCTGGTTATGCATCTGTATGTAAGATTTCTTGTTTTATGAAAGACAGTTTCCCTGTTTCATCTAGTTTTCATCTCATACTGAGGGAGTTCATGATTGACTGATTCACATGAATTATTGCAGTTGCGTTATGATAAAGGTTTTATTGTGACACTATTGTATTCCCTGGTTCTCTGCGTTTGAATGTAAGATGATCTCGCGTTTAAATGCATTCTTCTACAGTCTGCTAGAAACCTGATGTTGACAACAGACCTTTGCATCTCTCTGATATAAGTCTTCCCCCCTACTCACCCTTACTACAACTCACTGTCTGAAGTATGTCCAAGACCTCACCTACCCATGCATGTCGGGCCTAGTTTCAGAGTCGAAACAATATCGTCTGAGTTTACTTCCATTCGATCACCTCTTCCATACACAAACCGTGACATAAACTGATGGGCGTCGGGCTCTGCTCCTGCTGCAATCCAGGAGTGACTTCCATCGCCAACATTTCTGGCACCGTTGCTGGGGACAAAGTTGAAAATTTTCCCCAGGATTGAACGACATTGAACCTTTGATTCCGAAGGTGCATCGGGTATCAGATCCTTTGAAGATTGCTACAGTGCACCTGGCGACTCCATTGTGACGACTCCGCTGGGGAGAACCTGCTCTATTAATTGTGGCTTTGAGAGGTAGACACACGCGGTCTCATCCACAGCTGCCTCTAGCTACACCTGAAACTGTTCCAGAGGTGGTTCTCAAAAAAGGAAAGGCCTCCGAAGAAGAAGCTCCCACCGCCGAACCAGGTAATCTGCCATATCCTTCTATAGGAACTCCATTCTCTCCTCCTTAGTTTCTTATTAGACCTCCTTCAGGGGTTTCCTGCTTCTTGAATTTTGGGAGTGTTCCTACTGAGTTTTCTCCTCCCATTCTAGGACTGGAGGGAGAAATCCTTGTCACTCCCCTCTCCTCTGAGGTTGTACCTTGGCGTAGGCCCAGGACTGCAGAAAATTTCCCCGCTCCTATCTTTACTACTCCGCCTCTTGTTACCGTTACTACTCCTGTGCAAAGAGGAACACCTACTGACTTGAGCTCGCTAGCCTTCTCCTTAAATCCCCTCTTGTTTCCCACTCCACTTCGGGACTCATTCCCAGTAGCCCCTTTGCGAACTTCTTCTCCTCCGAGTTCTCCTCCACCTAATATCCCTATGGCAGGAGCAAATCCCCCTATGACCAGAATGGAGGCCATTATAGCCGCTAGGTATGCTCCCCTCGTGCTACCGTAGCCTCTCAATTCCCTCCCAGCACATGGTTACCTCAAGCAGTTTCCCAAGTTTACAGGTGAGGGGGACATAACTGCAGAAGAACACCTAGAATCCTTTTACCGTTTCACAGATGATAATGTCATCATGCATGCAGATGTATGGATGAGGATTTTTGTCCATAGCCTTCAAGGTGAGGCTAGAAAATG
>ML819854.1:8579-27983 GCA_009831015.1 Picea engelmannii | reverse complement strand
GATTCAAACCCCTCTCCAAAATAACCTGGTTACTCATGAGGGAGGGGAGGAGATAGACGAGTTCGACCCCAAAATTCATTGTGTTGAAGAAGCTCCTCCTTTTCCTCATTTGACTCAGTCTGCATATGAGAAATCCCTGATGACCGTTCAAATCCATGAGTTAGGTAAGGGAGAAAGGGTCAGTCACGCCTCTAACAGGTACAACCTCAGGTCAAGAAAGAAAGAGGGAGACTTTGACAGCCAAGATCATCCCCTCATAATAGAAAGGTCTACTAAAGATGCAACAATCACTACTAAAGAAAAGAAAACTCAGAGTGCTTTGCCAGCAGCCAAGGAACCTGTCACTGAGGTAAGGGAAACTCCTAAGCCTATTCCTTCCTTCAATTTTGAGCATGAAAGTCAGAAGATCAGAATCCTTGTACCCCTATCGGAACTAGTTAAAAACGAAGATTTCAAAAGGTCCCTCTCCAAGTTGCTACAATCTGAGCTCCCCCAGCCTTCCACTGACTCAATAAATCTCCAGGATGAAAATCCAGCAGTTGTCCTAGGGCCCATGGTAGAAGATAGATATGATTCATCCCCTCCCTTCTACACATCCCTGAATATACATGATAAAGTGCTTCATAACTGCCTCATGGATTCAGGGGCTTCCCATAACCTTATGCCCAAAATAGTTATGGAAGAATTGGGACTAGAGGTGACAAAAAATTATCATGATTTGTACTCTTTCGATTCGAGAAGAGTGCAGTGTCTAGGAGTCATCAAAGACCTGGCGGTTTCTTTGTTTCAGCTACCCATGAAGAGTGTGGTCATGGATATTGTGGTAGCTGACGTTCCCCCCAAATTTGGCATGTTGTTGTCTAGATCTTGGATTAAAAATCTTGGGGGAACATTGCAGATGGATCTCATGTATGCCACCATTCCAGTCTTTGGAGGGGAACAAAGGAGGTTATATAGAGAAGATCAGTTGGCCTACATTGTTAGTGATGAAGCAAATCCCACCAATCACCCCATCTTTGCACTTGACACAGACTTGGGGTCTAGTTTATTGCAGCTCACTGATGCTCCTGAAGACCCTTTCCAAGTCAGAAAGCAGCCCAGTCTTGATTATCTGATTCCCCCTCCAACCCCTTCCGTGTGGAAGATGTTTTTCGATGGAGCTTCTTCTAGCGAAGGTGCTGGTGCTGGGGTAGTTTTCATATCACCTTGTCAAGAGGCCATAGCCCTGTCATACAAGATGGAATTCGAAACCACCAACAATGTGGCAGAGTATGAAGCTCTTGTTCTGGGTATGAGGGCCGCAAAGGAAATGGGGATTAAAGAAATAGCAATATTTGGAGACGCCGAGTTAATTATCCAGCAAGTTAGAAAGGCTTATCGTGCTAATAATCCCCGGCTCAGGAATTACAGAAATGAAGTATGGGACCTGATTGATAGTTTCTTCTTGGCCTTTAACATTTCTTTTATTCCGAGAGGGGAGAATACTTCAGCTGATTCTTTAGTTGTCTCAGCTATTTTGCTCAAAGTTCCTCTGCCACCGATGGTCAAATATGATGTTGAAATGCGATATAGGCCCTCTGTACCAGACAATGTCAAGCGTTGGAAGGTATTCGAAGACGATCTGGAGATTGAAAACTTTCTCCAATCTGTTGATGAATTTTCTGCATTACACATTGATCAGGATCTCGACCCGGAAGGTAACCCTTACCCTGAGGTGTTTTTAAATAAAATTGCTAATCACCAGATTATTCAGCTGCCCAGCAATCACATTCCGAGAGGACTGGTCCCCTTGGAAAGACTGTTCGATGGGAATGATGTGGCCGTAAAGGGTAAGGTTTCAAGTGAAGATGCTGATACAACCGAATGCAACATTGGCACATAGGAGGAGCCCAGGTTTGTCAAATTATCAATCAGTTTGACCAGACAACAGAAGGTCAAATATATTGAGTTGCTAAAAGAGTTTGCTGATGTGTTTTCATGGACATACGAAGACCTCAAGACTTATGACACATCTGTCATTGAGCACAAGATCCCACTAAAGGAAGAGGCTAAACTGTTTAGACAAAAGCTGAGACAGATAAATCCCATGTTGCTACCTGTCATGGAGAAAGAAGTGAAGAAATTGTTAAATGCCCAAATCATTGTCCCCTTGAGATATTCCGAATGGGTGGCCAATTTGGTCCCAGTAAGGAAGAAAAGTGGAGAAATCAGACTCTGTGTTGATTTCAGGAACCTGAACAGGAGCTCAAGGAAAGACAATTATCCCCTGCCCAACATGGAACACATATTGCAAAGGGTAACGGGTGCCTCTAGGATATCCATGATTGATGGTTTTTCTGGTTATAATCAGATATCAGTCATGCCTGAGGATAGAGAAAAAACAGCCTTCACCACTCCTTGGGGTACATTCATGTATGCCAAAATTCCTTTTGGATTGATGAATGTGGGAGCAACGTTCCAACGAGCTACGGATATAGCCTTCATCGGGGAGAAGGACTAGTTTGTGGTAATCTATCTAGATGACATCACGGTCTTCTCTAGGTCAGACAAGGAGCATCGCTGCCACTTGAGGAAAGTTTTCCTGAAGTGCCGAAGGTTTGGCCTATCTCTAAACCCCAAGAAATCTTTTTTTTCTATGAAGGAGGGGAAGTTATTAGGCCATATAGTATCAGCAGAGGGAGTGAGAATTGATCCTAGCAGGGTAGAGGTGATTCAAACCATGTCACTTCCTAGATCCAAGAAGGAAGTTCAGGCCTTTTTGGGAAAGATCAATTTCTTGAGGAGATTCGTGTCAAATTTTGTTGAGTTGGTGAAACATATCACATCCATGCTCAGGAAAGGAAATGAAGTAAAATGGTCTGCTGAACCCAGGGAATATTTTATCCAAATAAAAAGGGCATTGACTAAGGCACCTGTGCTGATCAGTCCTGACTATTCCAAAGAGTTCCTAGTTTTCTCTTTTGCTTATTTTGATACAGTAGCGGCGGTCTTGTTGCAGAAAACTAAGGAAGGGCGAGAGCAACCCATTGCCTTCTTCAGCAGGGAATTAAGAGATGCAGAGATCAGGTATGAAATCGTGGAGAAACAAGCCTATGCCTTAGTGAAAGCTCTCAAAGCTTTCAGAGTCTATGTCCTGCACTCAAGGGTAACTGCATACGTTCCTTCAACTTCTGTGAAGGACATCCTTATACATCCTGATATAGATGGGAGAAGAGGCAGATGGATCGCTAGAATCCTAGAATTTGACTTGGAGATAAAGCCCACCAAGTTGGTTAAGGGGCAAGGTTTAGCCAAGCTACTGGCTGAATCCAATTACGAATCCTTGGGCGTTAGTTTCATCAATACCTGCTCACGAATTCAGCAAGTTGAGTTGCCCATTCAACGCTCTCAGGAAGGCGTATTGCTGGTAGAGTGTGCCTGGTATCGTGACATTTTGTACTTTCTACGGGAGTTGAAGCCCCCGGATGGAATGTGTAAAAGTAAGGCAAGAGATTTGAAGCTCAAGGAAGTCAAATATTACCTCAGTGGGCAAGTTTTATACTGGAGAGACCCTCTAGGAGTGTTGCTGAGATGTCTGATCCCACCAGAAGCCCATAAAGTTATGTTTGATTTACACAGAGGCCTTTGTGGGGGGCATCATTTATGGAAGACCACAGCTCACAAAATCCTCAGGGCTGGGTATTACTGGCCCACTTTATTCGTTGATGTCAGCAGAGAAATCAGGGCCTGCATCAAATGCCAAAAGTTCTCAGGGAAACAACTGCTTGGGCCACTACCACTGAAGCCTGTGATAGCTTCAACACCTTTTCAACAGTGGGGGATAGAATTTATTAGGGAAATTCATCCTCCCTCAAGTGGCCAGCACAGATGGATCCTGACTGCAACAGATTATTTCACCAAGTGGATAGAAGTTGTCCCTACCAGAAGTACATCCCACAAAGTAATTATCAGCTTCCTGGAGGATATCATAGCCAGATTTGGCTGTCCCAGTAGGATCGTAACTGATAATGCTGCTTCTTTCAAATCTGAGCCTCTCATTAAGTTCTGTGAGCAGTTCCAAATCTCGCTAATTCACTCCACCCCCTACTATCCCCAGGGAAATGGTTTAGCCGAATCCTCCAACAAGGGCCTGATAAGGATCATCAAAAGACTATTAGAGGACAACAAAAGGGCCTGGGAGTCGAAGTTGAAATTTTCTTTATGGGATGATCGAGTGACAACGAAGAAATCCCTGGGCACCTCGCCTTTTCAGCTGGTTTACGGAGCAGAGGCGGTTTTTCCCACTCAGCTTGCCTTACCTGTGGCGAAGTTCTTTCAAGATTATGAAGGAGAGACAGATCATATGATCAGAAAGATTCATCAGATAGTAGAAGTACAGCAGATCAGGGAACAGGTGAGGGACACCACTCATATTCATCAGCAAAGGGTCAAACAGGCTTTTGACAAGAAGGTCAGGAAGAAGGAGTTTGAGATCGGGGATTTGGTACTTAAGTGGGATGCACCCAGACAGGATCAGGGCAAACATAGCAAGTTTGATGCCCTCTGGATCGGCCCCTTCAGAATCTCTGAGGTCTTCTCAAACAACACGTACCAGTTGCACGATCTGGAGGGCAAAGAGGTTTTCAACAACCCAGTAAATGGGCATTTTCTAAAGAAATGTTTTGTTTGAGCCTTAGACGGCTCCTTTGTTTGTAAATATTATCCTTTAGTTCTTTACTCATTTTCTGTTTGTATATTTTCGGCTTAGTAAAAGACTCTATAGCCCAATAGCAAGGCACTGAAACTGCAGAATGAGTTCTTAGAGCATCACAGGGACGACTCTATCCCCCATGGAGCCTAATGTTAGCGACATTATTTGTCTTGGGGCTCAAATACACCCAGGTCTACAGGTTACGCGGGAAGCGCCCCAGCGCAAAGCGGGAGAATCTCTTTTCCGATCACAAGTCAAGCGAGTGGGTGAAGTGTTGGTTGTCAGCCACCGAGATTCAACTGCAAAGCGAATCGACAATCATCAGGATTTCGGGGCTACCGATTTGTCCGGGATTTAGCACGAAGCGTAGCGCCAATAGTTCAAGGAAAATTTGGGTCGTCCGATCCAGTTGAGACAAGTGGCAGTCAGTCGGAATTTCGGGGATCGACGTCTCGGGAGACAAGGAGCCTCCCATTCTTTACAGCTGAAATCGCCGATCAGCAAAACACCAAAAGCACCTTTGGAGCCAAGCCCACGGTCCTAGCACCAGGTCACATCAAGCGAGCTTGTGAATGGGGGTAGCCCCCTTTATAATAACGAATGTTATCTGGGCCGTTCATATGAAGGACGCGCGGCGTACATCCGTGTCACATCAGCATTCAGGAGTTCGAGGGGTAAGCACTCCTCGTCATTTCACCTCTCAAAACCTCGAATCGCGAAAAGCCAAAAGCGCCCAGAATTAAGCTCATGGTTTTGGCGCCTGGTCACAAAGGAGTAGACCTAAAGGAGGGGTGCTAATGTTTATCATTCGACGAGATGGGCCCCAAAGCGCCGAGAGTGATCTCAGCCATTCATCCCGGATGAACACGTGGTGTGCGATTGGGTCCTCCCGGCCGCTCGCCCATCGCGATTTCACAGCAGGAAGACTTGCTCCTTCCTATCCACGAACTCCGAAGCGTTGAAAGCACCCAAAGGCGGGCCCACAATATCGAGGAGCAGTATCAACCGTCCATCTAAAGGGGACACCTGGTGCGTGATTAGGCTCCCCGCCTTCTTGCCCATCGCGATTTCGAAGCGCAAGAAGAAGCTCCTTCATATCCCCGTTATGTGAAGTGATGAGAGCGTCCAGGACCTGGGGCCCACAACAGCGTCGGGTGAATTTAGGACCGTCAGATTTGAAGGACACGTGGTGCCAGATTAAGCCATCTCGACGTTTCGCTCATCGCAATTTCAAGAAGCATGGATCAACCCCTTCATATCTGCGAATGCCGAAAACACCTTTGGGAGTAAACACAGGGTCATAGCCCGTGGTCACTTAGGAGACAAAGAGAGTTGTGCAAGAGGGGCCAAAGGCACTGATTTCAGTTACAGAGGAGATCATCGCGACCTCCAGGTGCCATCGGATCCGATCTCAATCTTGTGTCTCACTTGGAGTAAATGAAGGCATGAATGGGTGGTTGAAACCTCCCTTCATTCATTAACTGTGAGATATGGAGGGTCTGGCAAGCGGTCATATCGAAGGGGTCCTGTGTACCGTTTTTTTTAAAGGAGCCATGCCGAAGTCTCCGAAGAGACAGAGAAGTTTGCACACGCTATCTCGGCACTTAATGGCTCAGCTACCCTCCTTACAGGAGCCATGCGCAGTTAAGGTGGCGCGTGAAGAAGGATTTCAGTACGAATTTGACTGAAAAGACACTGAGCCCTGGGTGACTGGGCACGCCTCTGTTAGGCAAATTTTCCTGAGTATATAGGCTCAGTTTTTGTATTTTGTAAGTATTGATGGTAGAGCGAGGCTCCCAATTGTAATGTTTTAACAGACGCTCTAGTTTTCTGGTTATGCATTTGTATGTAAGATTTCTTGTTTTATGAAAGACAGTTTCCCTGTTTCATCTAGTTTTCATCTCATACTGAGGGAGTTCATGATTGACTGATTCACATGAATTATTGTAGTTGCGTTATGATAAAGGTTTTATTGTGACACTATTGTATTCCCTGGTTCTCTGCGTTTGAATGTAAGATGATCTCGCGTTTAAATGCATTCTCCTACAGTCTGCTAGAAACCTGATGTTGACAACAGACCTTTTCATCTCTCTGATATAAGTCTTCCCCCCTACTCACCCTTACTACAACTCATTGTCTGAAGTATGTCCAAGACCTCACCTACCCATGCATGTCGGGCCTAGTTTTGGAGTCGAAACAATATCATCTGAGTTTACTTCCATTCGATCACCTCTTCCATACACAAACCATGACATAAACTGATGGGCGTCGGGCTCTGCTCCTACTGCAATCCAGGGGTGACTTCCATCGCCAACACTCTCCATTGTAACTTCAAAAGTAACTAGGTTAACGTCTATTTTAGTCATGAGTCAGAATTCTCTATTGAGAAGAAGTTGTTTGACTTATGGTACCTCCATTGTATCCCAATATATTCTTATCATTGTGAAAATGTCCTCAAAAGTGTCATTGAGAGCTCCAAAACTCATTAAAAACAACACTTTCTACATACAACAAGTATAATGTGGAGTCCTCCCTTCTACCCTACAGTTATGTGGCCAGTAGAGGATTCCATTGAAGCGATTCTTTTCACTAGAACATGCCATAATTTCTTTGTGTAGTAATACCTTGAGGAAATACCTAAAATTTCGTTATGCTCCTTAGACCTGCATACATGATTATATAGAGAAAAAAATGTTTGATCATCATCAGTACATGGATATTCAAACATAATTTTCTTCCAATAAGTCTCATGGATAAGTTCATCTTTTGGCACATCCTCATCATGGCCATATTTTCTTGTCTCATTCCGAGATCCATCATAGATATGAATTGTGCAATTGTCATACATAGGATAGTGAATAAAATGAATGTGGCCCTGACCTTGTGCTTTACAATGCATGTTACATATATCTTCCACATCAAATTCCATCCAAGTATATTTTCTACCCTTGATATCAAATTATTCATGTTCTGAAGAAAAAATGGCATTCCTCATGTTTCCATGAACTGTATGTTGTAAACTATAATGATTTATGGGTTTTGACAAAAATATCTACAAGATTGACATCTTACCTTACAATAATGCACTACATCTAGATTTAGTGTGTGGAGATGCTCACCATGATGGTATTTTTCAAATGGTGGAATGACAATGAAATAATCCTTCCATGGACTATTTTGTTTAGAGACACGTTCATACTCAAAGGAACCTATTCTACCTTGAAATGAGTGTTTGTATCACACAAGTTTAGTGAAAATATCATAAATTTCATCCACTTCACGTTTCTTACGACAATCATGCTCATTACCACAAATATGTTCATCACTTGTCAAGTCATGAAAGTGATCTTTGTGACCAAAGCTCCTAGGGAAACCCTCCATGATGCATTTTTTTAGGACAATATCTCTCATGACATGCATGTTTTTTATGATCCCAAGCTCAATTTATATCACACAAGGATTTTTTGCAGCTTGGAAGAGAACAATTCATATCACACATATGTTGAGGTGAATTACACTTATGAATACATTAATGTCCAACCTTTAAGCAACAATATTTGTTGCAATTAGATTATTTTTCAAATAAAGAACAAAGCTTCATACATGTATGATTTTTCTTTTTGCAATCATGTATCCCATCATGACCTGCCAATTCCCGACATTCCTCCACTTTCTGTGGTGTGATTCAAGTGAGAAATATGTGCAATTCTCATCACAACAATGGGTACCCACACAAGAGTGATCAGAGGAATGACCTTTCTCTAGAACACATCACCAAAAAATTACAAAACATTTACAATCACATACATAGAGTCCTTGTTTCAATTTTGCAAGTTCTAAAATTTCCTCCAGTTGTAACTTTTGTACATCGATATTCCCAGAAAATTATGTAGTGTTACAATGAATCCAATTTTCAACACGATCACGTCGTCTACTAGCCAAAGCCACTAAAAAATCTTGAAATTTAGAGTACCAAAAATCACCATTTTTACCTCTTATTTCCAACATAAAATGTAGAATTGATCTAAGATTGTATCACAAAATTCTTCCATTTGATGTAGATTCATATAACAATTACACCATCACAGCTGCTCAGATAGATTTTTCTTTGTCCAACTTGAGGAAATAATGCAACTCAATTTCCAAGTAGTTTGTTATCGTCCAAAGAAAGCACCATAAATATGGTTGTTCAAAATAAAATCAATGCAATAGATCCAAACGTATTAGGGGATGCTATATCATAAATAGGGTGTACAATGCAACTACAGAACCATTGAAAGATAGCAACAATGTTTATTAAAAATGAACTAGATATTTTAAATATAGAGAAATTCGATACATGACAACATGATCACCAATCTATAGATCATAGTGTGGTATTATATTTTTCGTTTCTCCTTTCCTTTTTTGTTATCCATGATTTTCACCAACTAGGCTCCTAACTTTTCCAATGACCATTTATAGTACCATAATAGTGATTAAAACAATTCTACATGTTATTTTACCAATCAAACAAATATTTTCAAACTGACAACTTCTAGATGTTCTTAATTGTCTTTGGAACATGTTCCTGCAGTTGTTATCTCACTAAGATATGGTGCAATCCTTATGTACTCAAGACACCAAACTTCTCCCAACCCTCCATTTACAAGTGTCATGTTTGGCTCTTGGTACCATTGTATGTGCATGCCTTATATAATATGACAAAGAATTTTAAACTTATTTTTAAGGGATTATACAGGGACAATGTTTTCAGAAGTCACCAGCATGAGGCAAGACAAAATTTCATAATAATGACCAATAATTTTGTAGAGGCAACAATCAATCATAGGAAAGATGAATGTTGAAATAAAATTTATGTGGAAATTACCACTAGATACATATATGATCAATAGGTAAGAAGGACCAACTCAGTGAGATTTTAATCATTTGAAGTGTTCTAATTTTTATTGTATAAGTTGCATTTCTTATCACTGAAATTACAGGGCGACGATAATGCTATGCTCATGGAATGAATCATGGTGTATGGCTTAGAAATATAGAGATATTTTATATTCTTTGTATGTCTATGCACTAATGATGTTTTTATGTGAAATGTTGGACATAAAAGCTATGAATAATAAGGGCTCAAAGCGCAAAAGTGACGTAGAGGCCAATGCATTTGTATATCAATACATGGAGATGAAGCTGACACTAATTATGATTAGTAGCATGATTTATCACATGATCATGGCCAAGACATTCCTAATAGATTGATATATGGACCATCAAATTTGCGATAACTTTATTTAAAATTAAAGAAAATATTTGAAGGCACAACTAAGGAGACTGGTGAGCTACCTAGTGCCACACATGTTATGGCCAAGGGGAAAACATTTCATCCTTCTACCACAAAACAAACACTAATTACATCTCTTTCAATCAAGGTTCTAGAAGCTACACCTATTGTGTCTACTAATCTTAGTGGATTTTCACCACACAATTCTAGTTTTGAAGATGTATTAGATTTTGCCAGAAGACAAAGAATTAGTCAAGCTGTGTATAAGTCTACAGAAAGGGAAGCCAAATAAAAAAAAAATAGAAGGGAAGAAGGCTTACTTGGTGGAGGTTAAATATGGCCAGCCTATTGAAAAAAATGTTGCAAGGTGGGCCTCAGAGTTGGGCACGAGAATCAGGTCTCATTTGGATGTTACCAAATCCAACTTTCCAGATCAAGATCCAAGAACTGTCGATTGAAAGTGATACAACAAATGTAAAACGTTTTTGAGACTATTGGTGGAAGGATATCCACTAAATATTACAAACAGAGAATGAGAATTTTGATGAATAATTTCAAACATAAATGCAGAAAATTAATCTTAGATAAAAAAGATAGGGAGAGAAGTTTGACTCCCAAATGGTAGGAATATTTGAAGGAAACTATGTTTTTTGAATATTATTTGGAAAAGAGTACAAGAGGGGAGAAAGAAAGATATCTTGTGAAGTTTATATATATTTATGGTTGAGGTGGGTTGAGAGCAAAAAAATTAATATTTGTAAGTATATGGTCTTTTCGTTGAATATTGTACATTGTGCTATGCATTTTGATTTGTCTATTCAACTAATTGCGTGTTAACATAGATTTGTAAGTTGAATAAAACAGTAGAGGTTGAGTGTGAAATAAATGGCTCAATATATGGAAAACAAAACTTCTATAGATAATAAGATGTCAAAAAATACAACAGAAAGTCCCTTGCCATCTGTTGAAGTCCAGAGAAGACAAATAATAACGACATAAAATGTTGAAACACTCAGTGATTATTATAATCATGCAATGAAATGTAGAAATGGCTTGGCAGAGACAATGTCGTCCCTAGTCTCCTCCATTAAACCTCTTGTTACTGCATGGAATACAGCTGGGGAATTTTATTGATTTAGATGAGGTAAGCTAATTTTCAATCCCTTGCAACCATTTCTTCACTTGAATTTGTAATTTGTTGATGTTTTTCTTCCATTTCCCTTCACTCACAAAGCATCTTTTTTTAATGGAAATGCATGTCAATCATAGGAATAAATTATAAATTTGGATGGTGCAAGAGTGGTGAACGACTAAAAAAAGGGCCAAGAAGTTTCAACCCCTCATGTTATAAGATTACATGCACCGAAACATGAAAATTTATGGTCCTTATAACAACATTGGCATTTTATAATATTTTAAAGAAGGCATGTTTTTAAGGTATGGTCCTTATCACATGCACAATATTAAAGGAAAACATGTTATTGCAAAAAATGTAAAATATGACAACATTGATGCACCTAAACATTTCCAATCAGTGCAAAGCCCTACTAGTACTTCAAATATTGACTCTGTGGTGAGTGCATTCAATTTTGTTATTTCAATAACTATGTATTTTTTTAGAATATAATTGTAATAATTTTTTTCTAATATTTATGTATACTTTTTTTGTTTTTGACAGTGCCCATTAATTCCAACAGGACATGAAGTACTATAGGAAGGAGGAGAAAGTGAAAGTATTATATCCACAAGATGGTGCTAGTGTCGACATTGGACGAATTCACTCACTGTCTATGATCCATGTAGCGGCATTGAGTCCTGAAGATACAAATGTAAATATCATTAAGGTCACAAGTAACACCCCCCTTCCATATGTTGATAAAATAGATGGATGTAGATGTTTGAAGGAGATGGAAGGGAGTTTCACTCGGTGGCCAAATAAGTATTTGGAGAAGTCATCGATGTAGATGATTTCTATTTTCTTGTTGCAAAGCTTGGTGTTGTTGTTGAAAGTATGGACCAATGTTGAATTGTTGTCATGGGGATCAATGATCATCATGTTTTATGAATTAGTGGATATTCAACTGGAAACTCAAATTATATATTGTAGTACTTGACTTTTTATGTAATATTTACATGGCTCAAATTATATATCATGTTTGTACTAAATATTATTTAGTTTTGTTAATTATTCCACATATTTTGTTTTATTGTTGGCCAATGAGTATAGTATTTTATTTCATATCACCCTTGGACTTGATATTGTCTTAATGGGATGTATAGAATATTCATGGCAATAGTTGTATCAGATGCAAGTGCTCCATTTCTTTCTTGTTCCAAATCCTCCAGTTCTTATGTATATTTCCTTCATTATCTCTACCAAATTAACAATCATCCCTTTTAAAGTTACGAGAATCTCATATGTGGGATGAACGAGGAAGGATGCTTTTTAGTCAAAATATATCTACCCAATGCCAATTCTAGCCAAACTAGGTTCATAATTTTTTTTGAATACTTGCCAATCTGGATTCATATTTTTAATAGGCAATCCATTATTTTATCTAACCCTTGTTGTTTTTTTGTTTCTGAAGAACTTGGTTTGTTGTTTCCAAAGAACTCATTACACAGTGCATAAAACTCATTAAGTAGTTCACAAAACAAAGAGGAAGGAATTTTAGGAATGTGACCTTCTATACTAAAACTCCCATGGTATTTGAGAGTTCTTTTTGAAATGTTATCCATGAAACTGTCACTTGGATGAAGAGAAAATACAATCTGATGCATACAAAATTTACAAGGCTGGGGATGCTGGCCCGTTGCAAGAGAATAATGTTTATAAACTTGTTTCACATTTTTTCCTTTTATACTGTCATTGGTATTTTGCAACCATTAAGATTCTATAAGAGAAAAACAAAAGGTCACAATCAGATCTCAACACTTCTTTTTCAAACTTGTGTAGTTCGGGTCAATTGGTAAAATCATGCCAAACAATTGCTCGCTATTTTAGAGAAGACTTCTTAGCATGGGGGATTCCACAAGGATTTATCTTCACTCTCATGTTTTTAGAGAGACATTACCATCACATATTTTGTAGTGATAATTATAGAACCAACTATCAACCTTGTTTTCACGTTCTAAGGTTCCCCATGAAACCAAAATACAACTATGGGGTGTTTATAGGAGATGTTTTCATTACATCAAGTATGGAGTTTGGTTGATTAGGAACTAATTTTTTTATTTATAATTAGAACTTTTAGTAATTCCTTAGAGTTAACCGTGAGATTTGCACTTTGATAAGTGGGGAAACTTGTGGAATTATGTTGGTGGCTGCTAGCGTGTTTGTCTTAAGAGGTAGTAAGAAAGTGATATAATACATTTGTTTTTTCAGACAAGTATGGCTTGTGAAGAATGGTCAAGTCTGATATCAAAAGTTGAGTTGATAAAATATGTGTGAGGTGTATCCAATATGTTTGATGAAGGAAAAATACTTTCAATCATTTGACCATTATTTTTTTCATTATTTGGAGAAGTACTAACTCCATTTATTATTTACATTTATGATTTCCTACACTCATGATCCATTCGAATACTTGCATATAATATAGTAGTATACCAAATTAATTACACTGTAGATTATGTTGATGCTTCTCATTTTAAGGCAAAGGGAGTGCTTGTGATACATGTCTTTATATGGCTTGTTTGCTAGTGAATTGGTGCCAAAATATGTTAATTTGGAAACATTACTTGTATTTTGATGCAAACAAATGACATTGAATGGAAAGGTTGAAGTTTTGGCCAATTGATTTGACAAGTAGATAAGAAAAAATTACCCTCAAACCTTTCTTTCATATTTAGGTCAGTTTCATTTGGTGGTTACAGATCAACTATTACAACAAAGGAGAGTCCATTCTAGGCACTTCTTGGCAACCAAAGACAACCTAGAAACCCTTATGGTACAATATGACCAATTCATCCAAAGGGTATAATTGTAGGCGTAGATTAGTATCTTCATCCAACAATGTAAAAGGGACCACTCCAAGGCTCTTGGCTTGTGAGGATAACTCTCTTAACACCTATGTATTTATATATGAACTATGAAGCAAGCATATTCCATACCTGTAGCATTTTTCATAACCTTAACACTTGAAATGAAATTCATCCATGCACATACTTGCTGATAGAAGAAGGAATTTTCAGGGAAGAATTGATTGTAGGTTTGTTTCTCTCCATGAGTAAATATTTTGGCTAGATTTACAACACCATATCAATGACACAAGGACAAAGGTGGAGCAACTAAGCTCGATACCCATTAAACACATCTTATAAAATACTTTAAGTGCATCCTCACTGCACCCATTATGTGCATTCCCATAAATCATTGCATACCATGAGACCACGTTTTTCTTGGCATTTTATCCAAACACTTCGCATGTGTTGTAACGTTGAAAATTTTTAATTTTTTTTATAGTTATTCAAAATCATAGAATTAATAGTTTTAAATTAAAATTATTGGAATAAAACTTTATTTTAATACGTTTTTTATAAAAATTTGTGTTTAATATATGCAGGTTATGATGAGCGTGATTTAATAATGATCAACATATACCCTTGACTTTAATATATATGCATGACATTTAATAAAAAGGGGGCGTTAGAAATATAATACCACAACTTTCAAGGTATGTGAAGTGTTGACAATGGGATGAGTCTGTGACCCCTTCCTGGTGGTTTTCAAAACATCCACAAGACCCCCCGAAAGATTTATGGTAATGTATGTGAAGTTTTGACAGTGAGATGAGTTTGATCCCCCTTCCTGGTGGTTTTCAAAACAACCATGGGACCCCCCCCCCAAAATCTTATGGTCACGTATGTGACATGTCGATAGTAGGACGAGTCTAGGCCCCCTTCCCAATGGTTTTCAAAACAACCATGGAAACCCCCCCAAAAGCTTTATGGTCATGTACTTAAATATGTTGATGTACCAATGACATGGAAATGACGAGAAAACATGACATATATGATGTAATATTAAAATGACATATTATCATTTTAAATATGCTTGTTAGTTGTTATTTCAACCAATAAAGACACGTCACGTGTCCCAAAGGAAATTTTCAACAATAAAAGGGTAAAAGTTTGTGGTTAAAGTATGAAGCTTGTGGTAAAAGGTAAATTGTGCCATAAAAAGAACGAAAATAGTATTGTGGAATTTAGCCAGCGAAAGCACCGACAAAGCTAGAATTTCTTTGAATCAAAGAACCTTCCAGGCATTTCAAAGTGTTATTTTCATTTTAATTATAAAATGAAGTCCTCTAAGCATGTCAAAATCAAATAGAACCATGTATTTAGAAGAACAAGACTTGGATGATAGGGATGAAGAAGTGTTTGATATTGCATTTTATTTTGATTTATTTTAAATTCACCAGTTAGCTACTGAACATTTTAGGGACCTCCATGACTTTTATCATGCTTGGGAAAATGAGTTAACTAAATTTGCAGTTCCACAAACATATACTTTCCTAGAATTTTTATCTTGGTGTTATTCAAATTATGTACTATTAAAAAGGTCCTTAATATCAAAAAATGGGTTGGTTTTGTTTGTGCTAAATGTTCAATTGATTTTTGAAATGTTAAAACTGGTCGAAAACTCTGAAAGTCAAATTCTAAATGAATAAAACTTGGCTTCCAGTTTTAAAGAATTAAATTCTCAAGACAAAAACACCTTACTTCAATCCTATCTGGACAAGGACACTAATGTGTACAATCCTAAAAATGATTCTACTTATGATACCATCATATTTCCTGATATTTCAAGGAAAGTCATAGTGATGATGTGTACAATTTTAGGTTATGAAAATGACAAGATTGTTGATAAGAGTATTCTATGGTTTATGTACTCCATTTTTCCACCTTATCTTAAAACCTTGATTAAGTTCAACTATGCCCAATATTTGGATGAAACCCTTCATTTCCAATTACTAAAATTTGGAGTAAAAAAATGTTGTAGATTTCAATATTATTGTTGTACCTATTCTTGTATTTTCAAGCTATCAAATTTTAGCATCTTCAATTGAAAATAGAGGATGGAATGGGTAACCCCTGCATAGTAATTCACTGGACTTCCTTGGTTATAAAGAAACCCCAAAATGCAGGATTCTCTGAAATTATGAATCTATTTATGTCTACAACTTACACCATTATCCATGGAGAGGTTCCTCCTAGAAGTTTTCCAGAGTGTAAGAAACTCTTATAGTTGAGTCCTAACACTAAATTAGGATATTGGTATCTGTTCCAAAACTACACATAGATCAAAATTTATGATGCTTAGGTTCAACCTTTCTTGTTACCTAAGTTTTTAACAATAATAATTTTTTCTTTAGAATACGTAAGGAAAAGATTAAATTCTGATCATATTCAATTTGCTTCTAAGAAACAAAAGGTAAATTTAAAATTGAAGAAAGAAGTCGGACCATTTATTTTAAATGATATTGGACATCATTGTACGATTTTTTCATTGATGTCAACAGGGTGTAGAAGAATCTAGTATAAACGCAAAATCTCAGAAGGAATAACATTAATCGAATCTCAAAAGAGATGCTGCACAGGAGTTGTTCATTCTTATTTCAGGACAATCCATGATCATTAGATAGAGGTGAAGTCATAGGTTGGGAAGGATTAGATCTCAACCCTCAGATCTGAAGCAAGATATTTGGATATATCGCTAGTCGCTAGATCAAGGAGGGACTTCAGTTGAATTCCCAACCATATGATCAAGTTTAGTGGAAGGACAAGATAAAACACAATATCCCAGAGTCTCGGATTAAAATAACTCATGCATACTGTTGATATAAGATATCCTTGGGAGAAACATGAGCCATTGGATTAGGTGGTCAACTTCAGAACTGACCACTCCAGCGAAAAGGAGTCTAGAACAGGTAAGTTTACCTGAAGGCTGAAGCCTCGAAGTCGCAAACTCCAGGAAAATATTGGAACCATCATATCACACTAAAGGAAAGAAGGTGTTCAACTCCAGCACTGACCACTTAGGTGAAAAGGAGTCTAGAACAGGTAAGTTTACTCGAAGTCTGAAGCCATGAAGTCACAAACTTCTATCAATCATTGATTTGGAGTGAAAATATTGAAACCATCAGATCACACTAAAGGAGAGAAGGTGGTCAAATCTGGCACTGACCACTCCGCCGAAAAGGAGTCTAAAATAGGTAAGCTTACCTGAAGGCCAAAGCCCCGAAGTCACAAACTCCTACCGATCTTTGGATCATAGGAAGAATAGGAAATTAATCATTAATATAAGGAAGAAGGTGGTCAAATCCAGCCTTGACCTACTCTAGTGATAAACAACTCAAATAAACCAAGAACTCTTGAACCCTGGAGTTTTGGAATAAACAAAGGCCATAGGATACAGACAGTTGATAATCTACGGTGGTAGATCTATTCAACACTTTAGAAATAATCAAAGGATGGTACAAAAATGCCAAAATTCCTAAAGCCATGAAGTATCGAAGCCACAAAGTAAGACATGTGGAAGAAGACTAATATGGCATGTGGCCCAATCGGCTAGTGACAAGTGTCAAGGTATAGTTGGCACATTAGGTATACGAAAGTCACGAATCAAGGTGACACATGGTAGCCACTCAACTAGTGTCACTTCAACAGTGATGTTAGCAAGATATGTCAATTCGGGAGTACATCCTTTGGGGAAATCCAACTTCTACTACCAGCAAAACTACCCGAAGTAGCGAAGGCCGAAGTCATGAATGACCAAATAAATAGAGAGTGGGAGCTCCTTTTTGCCTAAGTATACGATCCCATATCCTAGACGTATGAAGGTTATCAAGCAGGGAGTGATGATACACCCTTTGACAAAATTTGATCCAGAAGAGTTGGAAGACTGCAAATGCCTGAGTCCCAAAACGTCAAAGTCCTGAAATGAACGAGAACTGACCATCTCAAATGTGCAAATAAAATGTGACCGTCAATATTGATAAGTGATTAAGCACTCATTTGGATTAGCGCTTTGTCTCCGCCTATGGTCATCTAAAATAGAGGTTCTCAAAGTGAGTCTGTGTGAATTTTAACATGCATAGGAAGAATGTTTCCTCTATCAGGAAGGAACTTTGAACCAGACAGGATCTGGATTCTATCCTGATTGATATTAAGTGATCAAATACATACAATGCAATGGAAGGCTAATCGAAAAAGCTCCAATATGATCTGTTGGAGAACTAGGGACGTAGCATAAGCTTAAGAATAAAAATAAAAATACACGGGATCAAATTAAAAGAAATTGATCCATACATGTGATCGATTTATGAAAATCCTTCTTGCTAAATTGAAAAATCTTTCACGTTAATGCATGAATAAGAATAGAGGGAAATATTAATTCTAAATTAAAAGAAATTTTTTATTATTGTTAATTTAAATGAAGAGGTGCAATGATCTGAAAAAATATACACAATGCTTCAATTCTCACTCCAGCTGGAAGACTATATAAGCAAGAAAGAACGGTGAAGAAGAAGTGTCTCTGCAATCCAGATCAAAAAAGAAGAAGCGGGGTCCAAAGAAGAAGAACTGGTGATACTTATGCAATGACAGTGGAAGGGAGAAGTAAGGAAGGATTCATATCCTTTACTAAGTAAAGTGTGAATAAAAGGGATTTGGTGCTTCCTAGGGTTGGTGCCCTAAAAACAAGGGAGTTGGTGCTTCCTAGGGTTGGTGCCCTAAAGACAAGGGAGTTTGAGCTTCCTAGGATTGGTGGCCTAAAACAAGGGAGTTGGTGCTTCCTAAAGTTGGTGCCTTGAAGAAGGGGATTTGTGTCTCCTAGAGTTCGTTCTCTAAAAAGGATTGGTGTCCTTCACTATCTCAGATTATTCTTTATAAAAACTTGTAATTCATGTTAATTATATTTATATAATTGATTTTAAATAAAATTCCATTGTTGATCTTTGTGGTGATTAATAAAGTAACAAAGTAATTGCTAATTGTTTAAAAAGAGGTAATACTGATTCACCCCCCCCCCCTCAGTATTTCCAACAATTAGTATTAGAGCTAGTGCCTTTAACATGGTCTAATAACTAGAAGGTAGATCCTGAAATGGATCAGCAAGAGGGAATGTCTTCCAACAAAGCACCATTGTTTAATGGAGGTCGTTATTCTCTCTGGAAAATAAGAATGAAAAACTACCTATTGGCTCTTGGTTTTTATGTCTGAAAATTTGTTGTAGATGGTTACACTGCACTAGCTACTCCACCCACATATACTGCAGAAAATAATATTTTCAATGACAACTTAAGAATAGTTAATGCCATTCTAGGAGGATTGACAAATTCTATATGTGTGAAGGTAATGCATTGTAAGTCAGCTAAGGAAATCTGGGACAAATTGGAGGTTGTATATGAAGGAAATAACAGAGTCAAGGAAG
>ML819853.1:82565-97560 GCA_009831015.1 Picea engelmannii | reverse complement strand
TGAACTGGCTTGTTTACTAAATATTTAAGAGCCTAATGGTATGTGAAGAAGGTGAATGGGTTTTCCAATAAATAATGTTGAAATTTTTGTAGGGGATCATGGCTAATGCCTCCCATTCTGTCGTCGAATAATTTTCTTTTTATTTATTTAGTTTTCTATTGGCATATGCATTGGGGTGATCAATCATGTCATCGTATGGCTTGGCTAGGACTAAGCCTACAACAACATTAGATACATCAACATGAACATGGAATTTTCGAGACCAATCCGAAAAAATTAATGTTGGTGCTTCTACCAATTTCCTCTTTAGTAGCTCAAAAGATTCATTATATTCTTGCCTCCATTGAAATTCGACTTCTTTTTTCAACAGCTCGTTGATTGGAAATTTTATATCGAAGTAATGGAGAATAATTTTTCTATAATATCCAATATTCCCAATAAATATTTTTATTTTCTTTTGATTGGTTTGTGGCTTCAAGTCGAGAATAACTTTGTTTTTTTCCATGTCGACCTTTATTCCATATTTGCATACGATGTGCCCCAGCAAGATACATATTAGTGTGGAAAAGATGCATTTTTTGGTATTTAAGGACATGTGAATTTGTCGACATATTTCCAACATCATTTGGAGCCATTGGATGCGATATTTCAATAGGTTGTAAATTATCCAATTGTTAAAGTAAATAGGCATTGTTTTATAGATGTGCGCTTGAAATGCTTTCACCACTATCCGAGAAAATATTGTTGGAGCATTTTTTAGTCCAAATTTCATCACTCTATATGTGAATGATCCGAAATTAGAGAAGAATGTCGTTTTCCCCTAGTCCTCCTTTACAATTGGTACTTGGTTGTAGCCTGAGAATTCATCCATGAAAGAGTAGCATTCATACATGGTTACTTCATTAATGATTTCATCTGTGAACAGTATCGAGAATGGATCAGTCACTCTTAGTTTGTTTAATCCCTTGAAGTCGACACATAGTTTTTTCAAGTCGTTCTTTTTAAGTTGTACGACCATTGGTCTTTCCCATTATGACTTGTCAATAGGGTAAATGATGCCAACATCTAACATTTCCTCTATCTCTTTTTGAAATATGGTTTTATACTAGTGAGCTAACTTATAAGGTCGATTCTTGATGGGCTTGGCCCTAAGCATGAGGTCGATCTTCATCTACCCCGTATATTACACCAATCATTTCAAATATTTGTAATAATGAGAAAAAATGTCTTGGTATTCTCACAGTAGGTCAACTATTTTTGTAGTTTGTTATATGACCATTAGTCACATATTCTCACCACTTTCTTTCGACCCTCTACTAAAATGTCGAATTCCCTGATTTTAATTTATGTATCCATCCACTTTGGGGCTTTGGATTTGTTTAATTGTCGTTCTCCTTATACAACCTCATTATAACTCGAGGGAAAGTCAGGTTTTTTTGTATCTTCCTTGTCTTCCTTAGATACTGAATAAATTGTCTTTACATAATTATTTACTCCAGGATGACTTATTTTCCATTGAAAACTTTGTCTCGAAAAACTTATGTTTTCCATGTTTATTTTACGAGTTGTTATCTTGTCTTGATTTTGTGCCAACACAAAATTGCAAGTCGATGTCGTCCCTATGTTGACTTTGTCCTTGCCTCTTTTTTTTGTTTCGTCGGGATCTGGATTCTCTAGAAAAAAATATATATATATTTTGCAGTCTCTCACAAGTGCACCTCCTCTGGGATGAATTCAAAATCTCTGATAAAATTTTATTTTATTTCATTCTAGTGAATGTGTGGCCACATGCTTCTTCAATTGTGTACCACTTATGTGGTATGACATTCAGTGTATTAGGGAACATGTGTGGCCATACCCTTTCATCTCTATATCCTACTCTTCTTCATTCGTTCTCACATTGGTGAATGTGAGCGACTGGGTCGAACCTAGGTTTGAAAGTCGGGATGTCGACTTGTGTTCATAATTTCTTTTCACCGAATCATTCTACAAATTATAAGGTAGTGGTTTTCCATGTTTGTAGGTCGAGGGAATGAGTTTCCCACCATCAGGATACCTGACCAGTGAAGGATTCCACTAAGCTTTGTACCATCCCTTGTTCTCCGATTGACTTACATACTTCATCAACATGGGCCGTCGGGGAATTTATTTCATTGAACTATCAGGGACGTCTCATTTGTGTATTATTCTAAACGAGAGTTGGCATTTGTTTTATTTTTTTCTCTAGCACGATAGGGACTGCTTGTACTGAGAAAAATGTTCTTGATTGCTTTATTTTGATCACCTCTATCGACCAACACTCCTTTGCTTGGGCTTCATAATTCTCTATTTTCCAATTGTAGAGTTTTGTATCTGAATTTTTCTCCATCGATAATGGTGTACCGACTAAGATTTCTCCTTTGGTGTTTGGCTCAACATTGTCTTTTTGTTCATTCATTATTTGGTACAGTTGATGAGCATCTTGGGCTTCATCCCATGTTTCTACCCAAGGTTTTCCTTCTTTTGGATCCAAGGGTGTAATCTTCCTACCACTACCTTTCAATTTAATCATGTCTCTTTCAAGTCAAATAGTCGGCTTCATATTTTGACCCCATGGTATTCTGACTAATGTATGGTACGTAGGGATGCCTTTGACCAAATTAATTACTTCAAATTTGACTCTCGTTGGAATCCTCATTATAGAATTTATGACACTTTTGACTGTGCTAATTGGTTCAATGAACCTTTGATCTGCTAGCTCTAAGAAGTTCATTGTTGGAACTAACGAGTGTTTTCAAAGTCGATTTCATGTTTCTCTAGGCAGGATGTTTACTTGTGATCCAAAGTTGACTACAACATGTTTAATCATGTGGTTGTTGATTTCGAGATTGACTTGCGGGTCAAATTTGATTGTATGCTTCTCCTGTGACAACGATTGCATATTTTTGAATGGTATTTGATCCTCTCTATATTCTCTTAGAATGTTCAGTAGGTCGATAAGGAAACCGACAGACTGTTTTTCTTTTAATAATTTAAGGAATTCTTCTAGAATAGTGTATGGAATGCTTAATCATCCTCTTGTGTTTCATTTTTTTTTTTATCTTGGTCGATATTTTTAAAGAACTTCATTTCTTCTTGCATTAATTTTTCCTCATGTTCAGGGTCGGACTATGCATTTCGGTATCCCCTTTGTCAGGCTAGAAGATCTGGATAAATGTCTTCACCTTCTCCTAATATTGTTACAACGTGGAGATTTTTGGAATTTAGTATATTTTTCTTGGGAACTATGTGCAAGAGGTTCATGTTTCGCTTATTATTAACTTTCTCTAGTATGATCAGGAAGTCTTCAAGTGAGTGGTCAACCACTCCACATATATTATAGAACTTGAGGTCGGTTCTATATTTTATAGGGAAATTGGGACTTGTGTGGTCCTATTTCCAACAATTAAAGCAATAGTAATGGCCTCGACCACGTCCTCGGCATGTTTGTGCTCATCCTCCTATGTATCCACATCTTCCTTGATAACGCCCATGGCCTCGACCTTCGTATCCATTTCCATTTCCTTGGTCAACATTTTGGTAGGTTGTCTGCATGTGGTAATAACCGAATGAATATTCACTTTGTTTTTCCCATTTAAACAACATTCATGTGTAGAGTGATTATTTTCCTCGTAGATATGGCTCCATTTTGGTTGGGAATTTATTAAATTATGTGGGCAATCCCTCATTGCGTGATATTTTATTCTCTCACAGACATCGTAGAAAGTTTCTATTTGGATACGTCAAACTGTTGGATCTAATGCATCATTAAATTTACAGTAGTCTCTTGTATGTCCTTCAGTGGAGAAAATGGTGCACCAGAGTTTGTTCCGTGAGATGGACATGCGTTTTATAGGTTGTTGTAATTATGCAATCTATTCTTCTAACCTTTTCTCTATTGTTGATGAATTTGATGATCCTTCATCATCCATCACTATGTGTTAAGCTTTTTTCAATGTATTCTCACGTGACTGAATGTTGTACATTCATAGTGGAGCTCATATTCTTTGTAGGAGTCCTACCACATACCATTGTACGAGTAGTATTTATTCTATTGTATAGGGAATTTGACTCAATAGTTCTTTGAATATTTTGTCATTTTCTCGAACAGTTTCACCTGGAGTTTGTTTGATTTCTTTCAGTTTCTTCCCGGCCAAGTGACTTACATCTTGTGTCTTGAAAAATATGAGAAATATTTTCTTCATCTATTCCTTTGATCTCATCTGATTGTTTGTAAAATTCATGAACCGGGTGAGGGTCATGGCTCAAAGAGTAGCACCAAATTGTTCCATCTTCTTATCTTCTTCGATAATTTCGAATGCATCCCAAAATATCTCACAAACGAACCAGTGTTGTTTGGTATATTCATTACCTTTGTATATGGAAATATGGTTAAGGCCCATTGTGGTTTTCTTGGGGTTCTTAGGAACTATGTTATTGCAAGAATTTGGTTTTGTTGATTTTATATAGAATTCGACTAGGAAGTCGACGTGGTTTTACTTAGGGGAGTCTAAATCTGAGTGTTGGACTCGACTAATACAATTTGTTGTTTGTCTTCAGTCGGATCGTATTATAGCACTAATTATGTTTTTTATCTCCTTGTGATTATGTCATTTTCTTGACATCCTTTGTCTATATATTCTATGAATCTTACTCTCAAAAGTTGTGACGATTCTTTTTCACTATCTGTCGATTTAGAATCTTCAAGAGGTAAGTTTGGTAGGGGGGCAAAGTGCGTGAGATCTCTTATGTGGAGGAATATATCCTTTGGTCGAATTTGAGTATTTGTTTGCGCTTCAATTAGAAGTGTATCTCTTATATGACCATCATTGTTAGTTCATAACCATACTTTCGGGGATTGAGTATCCACATGAAGTTTATGACGGAGGAAGTCTGTAATACACGGGCTAGGAATTCTTACAGGAGAATGTCGAATCGTGGGTCCCGAATAATCAATCTCCATACCATAGAATCTGTCGATTTCTTGTTGGGAATCACAATTTTCCACACTCTCAATATTTCATTCCTCCCAGGAGTTGTTGGTGCACTCTCTATGGTTGGTCCAGCAAACTTTTGCACCTAGGGAAGATTTTGATTTGAAATTATGGGATCCCTCTCGTTTTGTAACTCTTCTCGCCTCTTTTTTCATTTGTCCCACTCCAATTTTTGGATGTCAGTTAAGGGTTTATAGACCTACATTCAACGTGTTGTCTTCCCTCTTGAATCTAATGTGTCACTTGTTTTAGTTATCTTCCTTCTGACTTCAAACTTTATCGACTTCGGTGCAATCAAATCGACTTGTATCATCTCACAGATCATCCAACCCCCCATTTCCATCTCGACTTACTCGAATTCGATGGTGTTGATCATTCTTCTCGATCTCATTTATTTAAAAAGAAATCCCATGCTTCTCTTGTATCTTTGTAATTAGCTTCAAGGAATTCTTCCCACTCGTCTTGCTTTTCTTTCCAATTTGAGTTTGGTGGAGGATTGGCCAAGAGGGGTCAATATTTGACAATGTCTTTGACTCCCTTGTCTAACAGAAATTTATGAAGCAAGGATGGAACAGTGAAAAGTAAATTTTCACGCAAGTCGGTGTAAAATTTTTGTTTTACGATCTTAACTGACGATCTATCTTCGATTGTGTGTTCTTCAATGTAATCACACATTATTCTTTCAAACCACTCATTCAAATTTGTTCTTCCTCTGTTTATTATTTTGTGCATCAATTCTTCATCTGGAGTGAGTTTGTGCATTAGGTGATTGATTGAGATATTTGAATAGTGCCTCTGGAATATCTTCCAGGAATCATTTGTGTGCTTCTAATAAGAATTGTGTATGTGTTTCTGCTAGCATTAGTCAATTCTTCCTTGCGTAATTTTTTATGTAATTATTGATTTTGTGCTCCCACCATTCGCATATGACATCAACATTAATATCTATGTGATTTTTATTTTATACATGCCCGAGTTCAGAACTACGACAATGGAACCAATGTTGTATTCTAAGGGAAAGTACAAGATGGTTGCTAGTAGTTCCTTACATAGAGCATAATATGTTACAGCATTATATACAAGCACACATAGACATACATGGAATCATACACAAGTAATGGGAGAACCAACAATATGCAATTTATTATATGTATTAACAACCTTAACCTCTCTCCGGTACATAGTCACATATATATACATGTCATGGCAGTTACTTGTTAGTTGCAACTCTTAATTTCTTGGTCAATCAACTCTAACTATCTATTTGACCGACTCCTTTATGTGACTTATCTAGTCGACTGACGAGTCTAGTCGGTAGAGTTGACTATACCCTATGACAGAGAGCATCGCAATAGACAACCCTTTCATGATAACAATATGTGACACAGATTTCCCAAATTAGATGTGAACAAGTTTGATGGGTCTAACCCCACTGGTTGGGTTACCCAAATGGAACACTAGTTCTCCCTCTATGATATTATTGATAATCTGATGAAACTAAGAGTGTGGATATTAAACTTGGATTGGGGACAATGGAAACGGTGTAAATTGTATAATAAATCCTATGGGGGATACATTTCATAGATCCAATTTGTGAAATCCATCTACGCTCATTTTGAAAGAGACACTAAATATTTGGGATGACTAACCAAGTTGTGCCAAATAGGCATAGTAGAAGAATTGATAGTAGCCTTGGAGCAACTAGCAGTCCACAAAAAGGACTTACTGATTATTTTTTTAAAGAATGTTTCATTAGTGATACAAAGGAGGATATTAGAGCACAAGTCATGATAATGTGCCTAACTACTTGGTCGGAGGCCTCTCAAAAAATTCAAGAAGCACATATGGTGGTAAATGCACAGGCCAAAAGACCCTCTTGTATCCCCCACCCACACACTCCTTTGGCATCTACAACCATCCCTACACCCCTCCCTCTTAGTGTTTGAGGGTCTACAAGATCACCCAACAATGCCTCAAACTCCATTATAATTATGATGAGAATTATTTCAAAGGGCATGAATGTATGGAACATAAATTCTTTCAAATTGATGTGACCCCCTCTGACCAGCATAAGGACATTTCCGAGGTAGCGGTTCTTAAGCTAGAATTAGAGGAACCGACCCATACCCCTCAAGATGAAACCATTTTGGAGTCTCCTTGAGAGGAGCCCCAAATTTCCCACCATGTTTTATTAGGAATTTTATCTCCCTGGACCTTGAAGTTGGTTGGATACATTAAGCACTAGAAGGTGATTGTTTTAATTAATAGTAGCAACACCCACAATTTTATTCATCGGCGAGTTGCAAAAGAAACTCATTGTCATATCCATGTAGTGCACAAGTTTCAAATTATGACACCCAATGGAAGTATGATGGATGTGGTGGCCAGTGTGAGAATATGCAAGTTCAAATGGGAGACTATTAACTCAAATCCCACATGTGCACTATTGAAATGGGTGGTTGTGATATAATGCTAGGAAGATAATGGTCAAGAACGTTGGGCCTGGTTACCATGTATTTCAAGGATTTATACATGAGCTTCACTAAGGAAGGCCATAAACATACTCTTAAGGGGATACATCCCATCCCCCAAAAAACTATCATCTCTCATCATATGGAAACGCTCTTGGAGAAAGGATACTACGGAATTATTGCCCAATTTAATGGCATCCAAGTTATGGATAGCCCCCAATAGGAAATTCATCGTAATTTGAAGTTGGTCCTAACTAAGCATCAACAAGTATTTGAATCTCCTCGTGTATTATCCCCTTCTTGTGGTGAGCATGATCATGGAATTCCATTGATTTCAGGCAATCAACCACCCAATGTGCATCCTTATAGGCACCCTTTTCCCCAAAAGAATAAAATTGAAAAGATTATTCAATAAATATTGGAGGTCAATGTCATATATGTCAGTGCTAGCCCTTATTCATCCCTAATGATTAGGGTATTGAAGAAAGAAGGAAATTGGTTCATGTGTCCTAATTTTCGTGTTGTCAATAAGTTGACTATCAAAGAAAAATTTCCCATCCCAGTTATTGATGATCTCTTGGATGAGCTTCATGGTGCCAATTTCTTCACTAAATTGGACCTTTGCTCATGGTACCACCAAATTAGGATGAAGGAAGTGGACATTTCTAAGACATCTTTCCACACACATGAAGGACATTATGAGTTTTCTAGAGATTTCTTTTGGTCTTTGCAAATCCCCATGCACCTTATAAAGCCTCATGCCAAAAGCTTAGTTGGCCCTTCCTACACAAATGTGTACTTGTATTATTTGATTTTATCCTAATTTATAGCGAAAATTGGGATGCACATGTGGAGCATGTTGATAAATCCCTCCAACTCAACTAGGATAACCAATTATTTCTCAAACATTCTAAATGCACTTTTGGTGCTTCTCTTGAAGTGGAATACTTGGGTCACATCATTAGTTGGGACAAGGTGCAAGTGGATTCCAAGAAATTTGAGGCAATGCAAGATTGACCACAACCCAGGACTTTGAAAATATTATGTGGTTTTTTAGGATTTAAATGATACTATAGAAAGATTATGAATAGTTATGGGTGAATTGCAATGCCCTTAATTGCCCTTCTCAAAAAGAATGCCTTTATATGGAACAATATCACAGAGCAATGATTTTTAGATTTAAAGGAAGCCATGTTTACTACACCCATATTAGCACTGCTCAATTTCACTAAGACTTTTGTCTCGAAATGTGATGCCTAAAGCAAAGGTCTTGGAGCAGTATCGATGCAAGAGGGATGCCCATTGGAATTCGCTAGTAAAAAATTGTGTGACAAAATATTTGGAAAGTTCACCTATGAGAAAGAATTGATTATCATTCTTTGTGAATTCCATATTTGGCACTCATATCTCATTGGAAGGCACTTCCATATCAATATGGACCATCATAGTTAGTATTTTCAAGAACAAATTTTGTCATCCCCGAAGCAACACAATTGGGTCATTAAGATGCTTAGGTATGATTATGAGATAATATACAAGAAGGGAAAAGAGAATGTGGTGGTTGATGTGTTGTCTACGAAATATGAGCAAGGGTCTCTCTCTACTTATCATTACCCGCACCACATTGGCTCGCAAAATCCCAACAAGAATGATTCGTTGATGAAACAATGGTTCAACTCAGCCAAAGACTCAAGGAGGACCCCAATCCCCTTAAAGACTATAGTCGACAACATGATACCTTGTCATTTAAAGGTCGTATTTTTCTAGTTCATAATTATGGTTTAAAACAAAGGGTGTTAGAGAAGTTGTATTTATCCCCTCTAGCAGGCGACTTTGCTTTCAAAAAACCTACAAACGAGCTACGCACTCTTTCTTTTAGGAAGGCATGAAAAAGGGCGTTCATACTTTTGTAGTTGAACATGAAGTTTGTCAAAGGAACAACGATGAAACAGTGAAGACTCTTGAAGCATTGCAACCACTATCGATCTCAACCACAATTTGGACTAACATTTCCATGGATTTTATAGTGGTCCTCAATAAAGCAGGAAACAAATTGGAAATCATTTATAGCACACGTTTATTCCCTCCGCAGTGGCCCAGTATTGATGGAGAGAAATTTTAAGTTACATGGCATGCCCACTTCCATTGTGTCGGATCATGATTCCACCTTTACCAACAAATTTTTAGGGATTTGTTTAAACATGAGCACAACTTATCATCCCCAAAAAAATGATCAAATTGAGGTGGAATCAACAAAATGCTTGGAAAACTATTTATGGTGTTTTGCAACAGACCCACAACACTAATGGGTTCAATGTCTACTCCCTTTTGAATGGCATTACAACACCACTTATCATAGTTCCATCAAAATATCAACATATGAAGTTGTTTATGGCCAAAAACCTCATTATGTCACTCATAGTTTTCGAGCACATCCAAGGTTCAGGAAGTGGATTGCACATATAGCACGAGAGCATCCATTATATGCACACTTAAGGGAAATATCGTTTTGGTTCGAAATAGAATGAAGCAACAGGTTGATCAACATCGCTCTGAGCATTCTTTCAAAGAAGGAAATTAGGTGTCCATCTCCAACCCTATAAGAAAACCTCTTTAAAAAATGAGGACTCCTAGAAGCTAGTTCCAAAATTCATACTCTATCGCATTGGACCAGTTGTATATAGATTGTCTCTTCCAGCGCACTCTAAGATTCACCCAATATTTCATGTGTCCTATTTGAAGAAGGTCGCGGGGCCAAATTATTAAGTTCATATGAACCTTCTAGAACTTGGTGAAGAGGGTTCCATTTGGTTATAGCCGACAGCAGTACTAGCCACAAGAGAAAATCGATTATGCCAATGCACAATTCTAGAACTCCTAATACAATGGAAGGATACACATCCAAAAGACACCACCTATGAACCAACGGTGATTTTACAATAGCTTCCACACCTCTAGCCTTGAAGACAATGTTTATCTTGAAGGGGGGAGGCATGTTAGGGCCTTACCATAACATCCCTACTTTGGGGTACTTAGGAGTTAGTAATTGATGTAAGAGGCCATCTTTGAATAAGGAAGATTAGATAGTTAGTGGGTAGTTACTCAATGTAAAAAGGTCGCATTTATAAAATAAATCCCACTAAGATGTTGGCACTCATTAGCGATGGGACCACAAGTCATTAAGGTTTTGCTAGAAAAAAAACCATTTATAGAGCTAGTAGGTTATGATGTGTTGTCAAGTGTCATTATTGTATTGGAGCTCTGCTCAAAGGAGGTCTCCCCTTCATAGAGGCCCGTTAACATTGCTCTCTCTTTTTTGGATCATCATTCAATGGTTATATTCTATAGGTTTTATACCATTGTCTATCTTACTTACTTTTTTGTAGTTTATATTTCTTGAAATAATTTCTCGATGATCATTGTTTATGCTATTTATGTACATTACAGAATCCATCTCATCTACCATGCACACAAATTCCTACCTAGCACCCTCCTCACATAAATATACAACAATTACCCCTTAAATTCCTAAGTTTGCATAAATATTTCCTCTTCAGAGTTTGGAGGGTTCCTTTAGGTCCCTACATGCCCATTGGAGGTTGATTAATGGTGGTTCCTTCCATGGTTTTTTCATGCTCATTACATTCCCTTGGCAAGCTAAATCTTAGGAAGTTCTCATGTAAACTTAGGAAGTCAACCAAAAATTGTTGTTAGAGGATGAAATCTCATGATCATGCTCACGTATTTTACCCTAAACTGCAAATGAGAATGGAGAAGAGTGTTTTGTTGGATATAAGTATGAATTGTTGCTCCTTCATGGGATAACAGTGCAGGAATGAAGTAGAGACTCCTGAAATTGTAGTTCAACCGTTGTCTATTTGATCTAGTTGGTGCTTGCAAGGATTGGACCTTTGTTCCAATTCATGTTGGAAAGGAAGCCTTGATCTAGTTGGTTCTAGCAAGGCTACCCAACCAATTGCTGCAATAGTGTCTTCCTGCTAAGTTATATCTCTCACCCATATCTGCAGCTAAATTATTTTGCCTTTCATCAAAAGAAAAACCTGCTTCCGGGGACTAAATTTTGATGCCAGACTCATATATGTGGATCTAAACTATTGAAGGGAACTGTGTTGGGTAAATTGCTAAGTAAAAGACTAATTTTCTGCTCCAATGAGGGAATAGTAGTTGTAATTGCACTTTGAGAACAATTTACTTGTCTATTTGGCACTAGCAAGGATTGGGATTCTACTCAGTTGTTGGAAAAGAGGCCTAGATCTAGTTGGTCATAGAAAGGCTACCTAGCAAACTATTGCAGTAGTTCCATACTGCTAAGGTCATGAACTATTGTGGCTCTCACCCTGTCTAGTTGGTGCTAGTAGAGGTTCTAATTGTTTGTTTTTCTCTCCTTCTCTAGTTCAGTATCTTTGTACATAGATTTGGGTAATTTTTGAATGAGCCTACAAATAGAAACAACCATTGTCATATCATAGCCCTAGCTTAGGGGTGGTACCCTAGGAAGGAATGCCTACATTTGGGTGGTGAATGCTCTCTTGGAAACCAGTTTCAACGACCTACTTCAAATTAATCAGTATATGTTAGGGACTTAACCTCTCTAACCCCTCAAGTGGGTAGAATAATATATTTCCATGTAATAAAGGTCAATATTAATAACGCCTAACAATAAGGAGGAATAAGTCAAATGTAAGAAGACATAATAAAAAATTTCGCTTCTAGAAGGATCTTCCTCTAGATTGTTCTTTTGGATAGATAGATTCAGTATAAATAGGAGTAGAGGGTATGAGAAGTTATGTCTTGAAGAATTATTGTAATAGAGCTTTGCTCTACTGGAGGTGTCCCCCTTGAAGAAGCAAGTGAACATTGTTTCTTATCAATAAAGGTATAATTTTGGTATTGTGGTTCCATATAATTTGTTGTTTTGTTGTTATCTCTGCAGTATTTCCGTATTTTGTTGCTATCTCGATGTTATTCTCTGCATTATTTCTCTTTTCTGCTAATATAATAGACCTAGTACCTTATAGTATCTCTCTCTCTCTAGTCATTGTAATGATATTCAATGGTTGATGAAATGATTTCTTATGTTTACTTCCAGTTATGGAAGTTGGTGTTTGTGTGTCTTGCACTCATTGTTCTAGGTTGCAAGCTAAACCTGCATTTTGTATGAATGTCTAAACAGTGCACATATTCTGGAAATCTAAGGTAATCATGTTAAATGGAATGGATACAAGTCAGAGGTGGGTACAAGAACAAGGAACCAAATTAAATCTAAGAACCCCCACCAAATGATGGTGTGGGTACAACACAAGTTGATTCTTATACAACTAATTCACTTGATGCTAAACTTACATGATCTCCAATTTCAACCTCCATTTCCATATGATCGAGATATTAAAAGATGGGAAAGTGTGTCAATGTGTGTAAGAGAAAAGTGGAAGAAGGTAGATTGAGATCAATTACTATGTAATATATGAGTTATTCAATATATTCTTCATATCACTTCTTAATGATATGATGCAATGTATATGTCATTCAATATCTTAACAATTCCATTGTGTTATTATTCAACATCTTCATCACTAAACATTGTTATTTTGTTATTATTTGGATTCATAATGACGTAAATTTCAAAGTATTGGGTTCAACTTAAACATATACATATAGATAAATATTATCATCTAAAAACTTCACGTTTCTGCCCACGACTAGAACCAGCATAGATTCATCTTAACTATGGATCTATCATGCGCCGAGAGGGATCAAATCCCTCAAGGTGAAAAACTTGAGGAAAGATTTGCATCTCGAGGGATTTGACCCCTCTCAATGCATGATAGATCCGGAGTTAAGATGGATCTATGTTGGTTCCAATCGCGGGAAGCAACGTGAAATTTTTAGATGATAATCTTGTTGGAAAATTCAGTTAACAGACAGCGAATCAGCTTATACTTGTCATTGATGGCAAGTACAGTTGTGGTTGCAGTGATGGTTTGAGTACAATAGCAATGAATAGCAGCACAGAAATAATCAGGAGGAGAAGAGTCAGTGATCGTTGGATCCCATTCAAATTTTCCGAAAGTCCGACAGTCGTCATATCTGTAGAAGCTGTGAGGGAGATAAGCCATAGGGAGATCGGAGTTCTCAAGGTCGTGAGAATCGGGACATTGAAAGTCTCGAAATCCCGACATAATCGGGACCGTCCATTTGGAAGGACGCGACAGTGATCAGGCGCCACCGGGAAAAGCTCGACAGGAGGCTTCATTGGAGAATCGGGAATCGGAGTTTCACGAGTCCCGTGAACAATGACAACGAGAACCCCGAAATCGTGATATGCGATTTTGCGATGTAATCGCAGTCGTTAACATTAGAAGCGATCTGGACCGTTAATTTTCTTCATGGAGAATCGGGGATCGAGACTTTGAAATGACAAAGTCACATGACATCAAAAACCCCGATTTCACGATATGCGATATCGCGATTCAATCGCAGCCATTGAATCAAGAATGAGATCTGGACCGTTGATTTAATTTCTCTCAGAGTTTCGCGAATCGGGAATTTGAAAGGCAAAGAACATAAAGTTGATTTCGCGATATGAAAAATAGTGATTGAATCTGAACCGTCAGATCTAGATATAATCTGGATCGTTGATCTGATTTCATAATGGAATTTCGCCGATCGGGATTTGGAGGTGACAGGAACATTGAACATAAGGAATTATGATTTCGCGATATGTGAAATCACGAAAGCGCCTTTCACATAAAGCCTTGGTCACTTCTCTTGGTCACGGGAAGAGAAGGTGTTAGTCCAGATAAGCTCCATTTCGGAGTTTCGGAGATCGCGATGTGAAAGTGACGAGAAACTTGGGCAAAGAAATGCTGAAAACCGATTTAAAAGGAAAGAATAATAAAGATCATTCAATGGTGCGGATAAGATTTGAATGTGATCGGAGTGTTGTTGTTCTTTCTCACTCATTAACGCTTCAGTTATGAATCTTTTAAGAGAAACAGACTTATGATGAAGAATCGGTTAGCGTTTCAGTTGCTAGGACAGGTGTTCTTGTTTCGGCTGAGGGAAGGTGAAGCAAACCGTCAGAGAGGTATGCATAAAAGAAGATGAGACAGATTCTGTAAGGTTGGTTGTTCTGGTGAGAAAAGGAATGAAACAGTAAGGAAGAATATAGAAGAGGATGTGTGATAGGAAAGGAAGCAGATGTGCAGAGTGAAATGGAACGCAGAGCAGAATAGCAGAGCAAGAGAAAATGCAGAGCAGAATAGCAGAACAGATCAGACTTACAGAACAGAGAAAGGAAGGTAAGAATTGATTTATCAGGGAAATTGTCTGTGTATTCATTATTTTGATATTTTAGGGAGGTTGGGAGGTGCTCGGGAGGACTGTTGTCCTCAGAGGTTCAAGTGGGAGCTTGAACACAGGAAGTTGTAGCTTCCATCTGGTTGCAGCCAGAGAAACTAGGGTGGCAGGGTGGTGCTAGGGAGAACAAGT
>ML819853.1:51917-63557 GCA_009831015.1 Picea engelmannii | reverse complement strand
TTCTATGGCTAATAGAAGTTTACTTATGTATAAATAGAAATACAAGAATGGACAAAAGGAATCAATGGTGCATCATGAAGCAGAAACAACTGTGAATAATGTCTGGACCATCAGTTTGAAGATAATACAAAAATATACATACCGGAAAAACAGAACTCTGATACACCAGATTTTCTTTTTTAAATAAGCAGTGTAACTTTAAACCATCTCCGCTGCAAGTTAAATATGTACCCAGCTAAAATATCAAGATACAAGATGAGCCAAACTTTTGTGCATACATTGGCTTATCCAAAGTGCCTATAAAAATCCACATTCCATCCAAACTAACAGAAAGTAAAGAATGTTTGCAGAGAACCATTTAACTTGGTCGTGAATGTCCATGATTGGCCGCATGGGGTGGGCGCCCACCTCGATGCCCACCTCGAAAAACTGATCTGGAATGATTACCAGACATATTATTTGTCGGAGAGAAAGGAACATTCCCATTGGAATGATTTCCAGACATATTATTTGGCTGAGAGAAAGGAACACTCTCATTGGAATGATTGCCAGACATATTATTTGGCTGAGAGAAAGGAACACTCCCAGTGTCTGCTTGAATGCCACTTTGAAATTGTTGATTTGGATTCCCCTGAAACATTGGTGCAAACTGTCCCCATGGCATGGGACATGGAAGAATATTCTGTCCAGGAAGAGATCCAATGTTGCAAATATTCATTCCCATGCTAGCATACAATCCTGGATTTTGTGTAACTGGAACTCCAACACAAGTTTGCATCTGATTAAACAGCATCGGATTGACAGCCCCTTGATTTGCAGCCAATGATGGTAATTGAGGCCCTCCAGCTACTTGGCTAGAATGTCCGCCAGTCCAAGTTCCGCTGGGTAAGCTAGGATGAACACTACTATATTGTGCTGGTTCTCCCATAAAAGCAGGATGCATTGGCCTGTGGGGGAAATTCATAAGGTTGGAATTCATCTGGTTCCCACTAAGAATAGGTCCACCAAGCACAAGAGGCTGGACTGGGTGAACACCTCCAGTAGAGTCCTGGAAAGGTGGCCTAGAAGAAGGCTGACCTGGTTGAATCCCTCCAGCTGGATCATGCTGGGGTCTTGAACAATTCTGTGATTGCAGAGTTTGTCCCAACGGATCATGAAAAGGCTTAGCACTAGGCTGCCCAGAGCAGATCCCTTGGGCTTGATTATATAGTGGCCCAGAATGAACAACATTTACTGGGTTTGCCATAAATTTACTATCACGGCCATGTTCACCAGCAACAGGAAGCTGGGTGGGACACATCCCTCCAGTAGCATCTTGATTGGGCTTTGTATTGAATGCTCCCCAAGGAGGAGGTTCACTTGCAAACATAATTGAACCTTGACTTGGTCCTCCAGAGTATGCCAACAGGGTTGCAGCTGGTATTGAGGAACCACTTGTGGAGCTCAAATGCTGAGGCGATTGTTGTATAAGGCTGTTTCCAGTAGTCTGATGCATGCCTTGAGATTGGACAGGTGGGGGCCTGGATGGAGTTGGGGCTCTAGGCCTATTGTAATTCTGTGTCTGGTTTACAGCTGCAGATGGTGGCCAGCCAAACGAGCTATTATGAAATGGTTGCTTCGAAGCAAATCCCGTCTGCATATAATGTAGAAGCAAAAATCAGAGGATCCTGCTATGATCGATTTATAAATCCATTCAAAAAGAATAAATATTTCTACATACCTGAGCTTGATCCCTCAACCCGTTTGCACTGTTCAGATTGTGTTGCAACCTACCACCACGACCTTTTCTCTTCCTTTTATCCACAAACTCTTGTTTTTTCCCACGTCTTCCATAATTCTTTTCTTGGAGATTTTCTCTTGAATTGGCTCCCCTCTTCACCAGTGTTCTTTCTCTTTTGTAGTCTTCCTCTTTCTCATCATCAGAGAACTCCACTTCATCGGAAAGCTCTTCATCATTTTCACCAGAAGCATCATATCCTTTTCTGTACAAACTTGGATCATTTTTTAGTACAAATTTTGCAAATTCCGGAACATATGAAACATGTACCCCTTCCCTGACATAATCAGGCATGTCAGCAACAGTATTATACCGAACAAGGTAGTATGGGTTCTTCACTGGCCCAAACACTTCATCTATGAAACCTAGTGACCGCCTTTTCTTTGTTATCCATAGTATTGTACCTTCATTTAGTGCAGTATGGCATTCAATGGCTTCCACCACTACAGAAGTACCTAGCACCTGCAAAATGAAATTCCTAAGATTACATACCCATTATGAGAAAAGGAAAAAATAATAGGTTTGGTTTCTTAGGTGTTAGAAAAATCTTTAGAAGGATACAGACAAGATACAAAACATGCAGGTAAATTCCACAGATAATCAAATGGGACTGGTAATCACAGACATTCCATATACAACCAACGGAGTACATTTAGCATGCCCATCAGAAAAGAAGATCATGCACATATCTAGTGTCTCAAAAGCAGTGGAAAGGCATCTACACCACAAGAAACATAAAATCCTTGACTCTACCAATCCAGGGAAAGGCCAGAATTATATTGAAATGCAATACATCCAGATATATATTGCTGACATCTGGACAATGATCAACCAGAGATTTTATAAAACCTCTGGAGAATTAAAATCTTGGACACATAGGACCCACCAAATTAGACAGAAAAATGATTCTTGCACTGTGATTGATGGTTCGTTTGAATTCTAGCACTTCTAGTGTCATAACTTGATTATGTAATCTCCACTTTAGTGCAACTACATAAGCGTTAATGGCCTTCCCTTTTTAAACAATATTTCTTGCATCTCACTCTATTTTATCTTTTTTCTCAGTCCATTATGACCAAAGAAAAGAGTATTAACAGAAGACTACAACATCAAAGGGAAGAAAATTATTTTCTATTTTTCGTTTTTAGGCACACTGAAACCATAACAATTACTCATAGCTCTGGAGTCTGAATAACAGCATTGAACAAAATCACTGTTTATGCGCTCTTGCACCAAGAGATTCTGTACAACATCTTCCACAATGGGCTTTCCTATTTCTCTACATTCTACCAGATCTATTGCCATTGTATACAGCTTCATTCAGTCATCTTCTTGTACAAATTTCTTTGCTTGTTTCATCTGGGTCTCCACCATGTGTGGAATATGCGCTATTAAAGTAGTCATATTCACCAGGATTTCCATATGTAATACTAGTTGTCTGTCCAATAGGCATTTGCTTCTCCCCATTCTTTGGCTGCATCCCTTATATTGCTTCTTCAACTGTGTCTTAACATTCTAGTCCAGGGTTGTAGTTCTGTATTTCCCTGTAATTCCTTGATAACTGTCTTTGCTTCCCTACCAAAGCATTCTCTGTAACAGGGACTTGTCCCTATGTTTTCTTTGCTTGTCCCTGTTACCCCCCCAAGCTAGGCATAACTAAGGAGATGATGTCTCGAGGCCCGCAGGTTGCAGACATGGAGTGTCGAGAGCCAAATGATCGATGGAGCCCACATTGTGCACACGGAACCCCTCCTCTCCACTACACACCACCATTTGTCTTCAGCAGCACAGCAGCATCCACCACACGGGTTTGGACCACAGATGACAGCAGGTTTTGCTTCATGAGGTAACAAGTCCGGTCTCGCGGTAAGTGTCATTTTAATAATTGAAGCATTTGAGCATGTTGCAAAGGGTCCTTTCTTGATTTTGAAAACGTTTGCTTGGAAGTTATGCCTTTCGCCTCATTTCATCTTGGTGGTTGACATGTTTTCCTAGTAAGTGGGTCACCCTTGGAAAAAGGGTTGCTACTAGGGGGTCTCCTTGAAGGGTCATCGTACCATTCCCATCCATATTCACCACTTTCCACGCTTATTCCCCTCCGTTTCCTCATCTTTTGGGTTTTCGGGCTTATTGACCCCAAGAAGGGTTGGTACCTTATTTCATGGGAAGAAGGGGCTCAAGGCCCAAAGGGGTTGTAGTTGGCAAAAGATAAGAGCCATAGATTATCCTCTAGATGCTTGCCCTAAGGTCCTAAGAGCAATGAAACGCTTCTCCACAAAAGATTCAAGGACCTGTAAAAAAGAAAACACATAATTAAATAAATGTCCCGCTTGTTGAGGGAATGCATTTGCTGTGTCTTTTACTTTCCTTGCACATGGCACTAAATGTGTTCTTAGCTCCAAGTGGCATTGTGGTGCTCCTTACTTTCCATTGCACATAGCACTCAATGTTTTGGACCATAATCAATTAATGGCAAATAAAGGGCAAGGAAAATTGTTGCATTGCAGACGAGGATGCAGCACACCCTCTACAAAGGAACCCATAAATGAGACCGTATGAGCCCTTGTATGTCAAAAGTCATACCCTATCCACCCCATACTCTTTTACATGACTTAGAGAGCGTCTTCTTGGGAAACACTCCTTGACTTGGGGATTGATCTACCCAATAGGGCACCATGACAACCCTCCCATACTTAAATTTGGCAAGTTGTATAAGGTCTTTGAGCATTTGTTTAATTTGAAAAGGGAGGATTTAATGCACATGTTTGGGTGGTTATTTTATTAAATATGGCTTACTTGGCATCATACATGTGACTTGTGGACCCTTGGAGGGTGTACATGTTTGTCTTTGCAAGAGCTTGCCAGGTATAAGCTATTCCATGGAGGGACTAGGTCACTTGGACCTTCATAGGGGCTTGGAGCCCACAAAATGGATGATGCGCCCCACTCATTAAGGGCTTCAGAAAGATGAACGTTGGCTTTGGAGGCACTTGGATAACATGAAATGATGACATTGTGGCCCCTTGCACCTGAACATTGGCCTTGGGAGGCTTAGGACGTCACACCCTAGCCCTTGACGTCACCTTGGATGATGGGGTTTGATGATTCTAGTGGTGATGTGATGTGATTTGATGGAGGGAGATGCATTACTTGACACTCTAGCGCATGATGACATGACACATGGCCTTTGGAGGCCAAATGACTTGTTATTGGAGACTCAACGTCTCATCTTTATCCCAACGTCACCCTTTTAGGGCATGACATCATCATCATTAGGGCTTTATTTTATGTAAATTTTAATCTTGTAAATTGAAAAAAGCAAATAGAGGAGGTTGGCTCCCTTCTAATTTGTTGTTGACATTTTAAAGTGGATAAATTGGTTTTAGGTGACATCATCACTTGAGAATTTGTAAAATCCCTAAGGTTTTCTAGGTTGGAAAAAGGATTTAAAACAACTTCCAACGAGTCAATTTTGCACAGTATCTCACAGACTTTCTACCATAAACAGTGAGCATTTATAATTAACCAGCATATCCATAGAATTCAATTGTTTTTAACCACTATTTCAGTTCAGTGGTACAACAATAACATTAATATCCAGCAGTAACTATAACAATTCCCATAATACAGTATCCAACATCCAGTTGTTATTAATATTAAAAGATAGTTTATGACAGTACTAAAAAACCTCTAGAGGTTGTTGTAGAAGCTACAAGATTTGCCCTAAAATACGCAAAAGAACCTGACAGTATATTTGTCGGAAGATGTATGTTGTCCCTTCTAGTTCTTAACTGTTATTTGCTGCAAAAATTCTCCTTAGAGAGTGTCTTCCAGCCACCAGTTCCTTCAGCGGTCTCCTAGCTCCTCTTCAGCCCTCGATCCTATGGGAAAAGCAATCTTTTGTTGCCCAGAAACCCTTGTTGCCTCTTCCTAAGTAGTGTTAGGCTTAGGAAATATCCAAAATCTCCTCGACCTCGCGAAAGTGTTGGTGCGACCCTCCTTCAAATACCCGGATCCATAGTTGAGAGGTTCAACCTTCTCCCAAGTGTACCGAAATAGGCTCAACCTCCTTCAAACTGCTCAGATTAGGGCTCGGCCTTCCCCCGACTGCAGCTGCAACAAGCTTGACCCTCCAATCCCCTCAACGAGTCTTCTTCCAGGCTCAGAACAGCCAAGATATGAAGCTGACAGAAGATGACAACAGATAATAGGGCAGACTGCCCCAGGGTTGAGCTAGGGTGAGCACAAGGCCCACCGAAACTCAACAGAAGAGGAGGGTTAACCAACCCTCCACATAACTAAGGCAGTCGCCTCCAAAGATAGAAAAGAGACTCTCTTAATGAATGCTTGTTTTATCAAATGAGCCTCCAATCTCCTTATATAGTTTGACTTTTGCTTGATCCCTTCTTTTTAGGTGACTTGTTCTTTAAGTTAGGGTCTTCTACCCTTTCTTTATGCCCAGGGTTACCCCAAGAGAAAATTGTTGCCCCTTGGTGATCGTTTAGACCCCACAGCTCCCCTTCTTTAGGGCTATAGCCTACGAGGAGCCCCCCTTAGACTAATACGCCCTCCCTCTAATGAGGTCAAAAGGGAGGGGACATGACAGTCCTCCCTTCCCGAGATTGCTTGTCCTCAAGCAACTGCAAACCAAGATGCTACAAAATATGCTCACTCTCCCAAATGGCATCCTCTACCAACCAATCTCTCCACATGACACGGGACTCCCATATCACTCTGCTCCTCATTCTCCTCTCTCGGACATCCATAATCTCCTCAAGAGTCAACGACATTCGTCCCCTCTCATCTAGTGGTGATAACTCAATGGGAGTAGTGACCTGGAGTCCCCACGGCCTCTAGAGGCATGATACATGGTAAATACTGCGACCTTGGCTACCCACAGTCAACTCTAGCTCGTAAGCTACCCCTCCAGCTCTCTGAATCACCCTGAAGGGACCAAAAAGGCATGGCATCATCCTCTCGACGCCACTCTCCTCCATGGAGACGGTCTAAATGGTTGCACCATCAAATACACCACATTTTTTATCTCAAATCTATGCTCCAACATGTGCTTATTTACACATGCTATGTCGATCCTGGGTGGTCTGTAAGCTATCATGAGCAGTATCGCTGCAATGCTTGCCCAAATGTAACCACTCAATCCATGACCTCACGTAATCATGTAAATACCTCTCAGTTTGTCGACCCACTACCATCGCATGACCTATTGTCTGAAGGTAATCACTAATGTGGGGAGTCAATCATGTGCATGTTGATCCGAACAACCTCTGCCAAGGAGTTATCTGTGTCATCCGTGTTTCCCAAGAGATCACCAGAAAGTGCGTAAGCTCTGTTGGTCGGTCACTCAATATGCTCTGCACACTCACTGGATCTATGATGCAGTTTGTCCATATGCTCCCCCCTAGAATGAATGAAGATTGTATCAATCATGCCTAAAGAGTGTGCCCCGACTTGCTCGATTTTCAAGTCGTACACCCCCCCATATGTCCTGACAAAGCTTTCGCAAAGTCCATCCATGCGAAACTCTCTCGGACCAGCTCATAACTGGTGAAGTCACCGGAGTCCCAAACTACCCTGTATGATGCGAAGCACGCTCCACTCATAGTATTGATCTGCCCTGTGCTCATATAAGAATCTGCCAGACTATCCCTGATGAGCCAAGGAATCATAAACTATCGAGGCTCGATCAACTCCTCAAAAGACTGCATCCCAAGAGTAAATTGTGGAGAACGCAAACTGGCCATCCCATCCATGTCAGTTGTCGAGTTGTCAACAAGTGTGATCCCAGGGTCCCATGCCAATCGTAGAGAGGAACCATCGTGTTGATGATGCATCCCTCCAATCATCATCTGATTGTCGTGCTCAAACTGTGCCCTCCTCTCCTGGAACTCCCTATCATGGATCATCCTTGGCCTGGACATCTTAATGAAGTCATCACATGTCAATCCATGGCTATCCTTGATGAGGGAAAAGAAAAACTCCCCAACTCCATCACTACCTCAGCTCCGTCAATCGTCAATCTCATCTGAAGCAACCCATCAACCCGATGACCGGATCCCACCACCTCATTGGAAGTCTATGACTTCCAATGTCAACTGCTGAAAAATCTGTGCACAGCTCCAATAGAATCAGAGACTCCCACTATGCGCCCTGTACCCTGATCATCAAGTACCAATGGATGGTCTCGATCGTTGCTACGAGGCCACCTATCTCACTCAACTGACTCTGGTAATCCTCCCTTGTACTGTTGAGGGCATCAAACCACAACGAAAGATGCTTTGACAACTTCCTGCACCACTAGAGGGTGACTAATGTGTTGGTCAACCCCAAGGGCATGATCAAGATCTCCTGATGATATCTAGGGACAGACCTGTGAATATCTGGCTCCTCGATCCTCATCTGCTGACATCCTCGATGAAGATCGATTATCGAGGTGTGTGTTGCTCCCCGAGGCTCACCCTTCCACTCTCTGATCCTGGGTGTGCTTGAGGCCTCTGTCCAAAGGTCTCCCTGGCAGAAACGCTCCATTGCCCACTATCGTATGCCAATGAAGACCCTTGCATACTGTCGTACACCACTATGTCCTCATGTACCATCCGATGTCCTATGCGCGCTACTGAGCCCAACACTCTGCTAATGATGGATGTATTTGTATCCTAGAGTGTGCACATCCATGTCATGTACATGTCCACCCAATCCATGGACACATATACTTCCTCGCAGGTTGGTCCACAAAAAAGGTGCTCAACTATCTCCAAAGCCTCTAATGTGTTGTCCAAAAGAAAGAGCTCATGGCTCCTCCTGAGTATTGGCAACTCAGAATGCTCCTCGTCTGAACTCGTCACGAGAGGCTCCTCCCTCATATCATGCGTGACACTCACGCCCACCTGTATCATGGCTGCCAAATCTGATGGAGTCTCCGTCGCAAATGGTGAACAGCGTACCAAGCTCGACTGATAACGAAGCTCTGCAACCTCTCCTACCTTGTCCTCAATAAACTTGAGAGCAAGGTCGCTATCCATAAACAGCTGCAAGTAGTCAGACTTGAGCTACTCTAGTGCTTCTTTGTCGATGCGCAAGTGAGCACTAGTGACTCCACCTGCCACTCCATTGTGTCTCTCCTCTATCTGAGCTCTCCGCATAATATCCTCAATGAATCTACGAGCTCCATTGGTCCTGGTCAATGCCTGTGTGATTCGATCCTCAGTCACCAACAAGCGATCCTCCAAGTCACGCAGTGCTAACGGTCTCTGTCCAACCGCATCCAAATGGTCTGGATCATCATCTATAAGAGTGCTCTCCCCATCATCATCACCCAATGTGTAAGTTTTAAACCTGTGAAGTAAAGCAATGCATATAGATTCTTAAGCAAAACAAAAATTAATCAATGGCTCATACACATAGTACACAGAGATTTATACCGGAAACCCTTAATCGGGAGAAAACCATTCAACGCTTCATTGTATTAATTTCACCATTCACCATAGAATATATATACAATGTTTTTAGGTATTTCGTAGATACCAAAACCCTAATCCCTTAATCCGGGAATAATTTAGAAAACCGCTAAAAATAGCAAATACCGCCCAAAATCGTCAAACGCAGTTGTCGAATCTGACGCGCCCATACACACACATGCAAAGAATATAACACATACCCAACATTCTCCCACTTGATGTTTTCTTTGCATCCAGGGGTCCACAGGATTATATAGTCAACAATCCAATGCAACAATGCCCATTGTTACTCAACACCAGGAGAACTTTTCTGTGCTCACAGACTTTGTCAATGAATCTGCAACATTCTTCAAAGTGTCAACCTTTTCCAGCAACACCTTCTTTTCTTCAACCATGTTTCTCACAAAGTGATANAGTTTCCTATTTGCACGATCTCTTTTAATCTCCATCCCCAGAATGAAGTTAGCAGCACCGAGATCCTTCATGTCAAATTTGGAGGATAGTTGCGATTTCACCTTCTTGACAACATCCATGTTATTTCCTACCAATAACATGTCATCAACATACAACACTACATAAATGAAGTGATTACGAACCTGCTTGGAATATACACTGAGTGATCAGCCCTGCTTCTCACAAATCCCAATCCAAGGATGTATGTGTCAAACTTTTGGTACCACATCCTAGGTGATTGCTTCATACCATATAGTGACTTATTTAGCTTACAGACCAGCTCTTTCTTTCCCTTCACTACAAAGCCTTCCAGCTGCTTAATGTAGATTTCTTCTTCCAGATCCCCATTTAGGAATGTTGTCTTCACATCCCCATCTATTCCACTTCAAGATCAAAAGCAACAGCAATAGATAAAAGAAATCTAATAGAAGTTAACTTAGCAACAGAAGAAAAAATCTCACCAAAGTCAATTCCCTCTACCTAGGAATAACCTTTTGCTACTAACCGAGCTTTGTATTTCTCCACTTTTCCTTCTGCATTAAACTTCTTCTTAAACAACCATTTGCTACCAACAGATTTTCTTCCAGCTGGCAACTCAACTATATCTCGTGCCTCATTCTTATCCAAGGCATCCATTTCTTCAACCATGGCCTTCTTCCATAGTTTACTATCCTCTGAATTCATTGCTTCCCTGACAGTTCTGGGATCATCATCAGTAATAGATAAAGCAAAATTGGAACGAAAATCAGGTGGACTATACCTTTCTAGTTTCCTTTTTTCTCTCACTGATCTCCTCAATACTGGGGTATGAGGTTCTTCTTCTTCTTTTGCTTCATCTTCTTCAGATGATTCAGATTTTGCATCATCTAACTCAAACTCTATTTTCTCAGGTTCTTCTAGCCTTGGTAGGAGTTCCTGTTTGGAAACATCTTTTACCTCTCTGAAAACAACAACATCTCGACTGTAAACAGTCTTCTTAGTTTCTGGGTTCCAAAGCTTATAACCTTTCACACCATCTTTATAACCAATAAAGATACACTTTTCAGCTTTTTTATCCAGCTTACTCCTATTTTCCTTTGGAACATGTACATGAGCATCACAACCAAACACTCTAAGATGTTCAAGAGAGGGTTTCTTTCCAGTCCATACCTCGTGTGGAGTTTTATCATCCAGCGCTGATGAGGGTGATCAATTGACCAGGTAACATGTTGTACCAACTGCCTCTGCCCAGAATTCATGTCCTAACTCGACACCGCTAAGCATGCTCCTTGCTTTTTCCATCAGTGTCATGTTCATCCTTTCTGCAACTCCATTTTGTTGAGGTGTGTATGGAGTAGTCTTCTGCCTTGCTATACCACACTTCTTACAGAATTCTTCAAATTCATTTCCGCGGAATTCTCCACCATTATCTGTCCTCAATACCTTTATTTTCTTCTCTATCTGATTTTCTACCAAGGCCTTAAACTCTTTAAATTTATCAAATACCTCAGATTTCTTTCTAAGAAAATAAATCCATGTGTTCCTTCAGAAATCATCTATGAATGAAACATAATACACAGATTTACCTAGTGATGGAATAGGCACAGGTCCAAACACATCACTGTGTATCAACTCTAAGATTGAAGATTTTCAGGTCCTATCAAGCTTGTCAACTGGGTTTGTCTTTGACCACAGATTGACTCTAAGTATCAACTGTTATGATAATGTTTGTTGTTGTTTTAGGACAGCCAACAGTCCAAGAACTTCTTGCTGATTTGTTACGGCTGCACTTCCAATTTTAGGTGCTCTAGCATGTAGTTTTAGTAACCAGAAGTTAGCACATGCATACTAAAATAAGTACAACACACCTAAAGATCTTTACAGCGGAAAATAAGCAGATCTAAGAAACTAACACATGCATTTCTGTACACAGGTATTTTTGGTCAACATGACCCT